>BLKR01010640.1:21067-49939 GCA_011170035.1 Teleogryllus occipitalis | reverse complement strand
AACAAAAAAAATACAACAAACAAGCCCCATCTCTCATCACCCTTTTCAGATTTAGTGTTTAAAATATTACTTTCAAGGTGAGAAATGTTGAAACCCTATCGCTATGCAATATTTCCCCTTTACACATAATGCGAAAAATATTAAAAAGGTTTCATAATTTTTTTGCGGCAGGATATTTATCGTGTTCTCAAAGTATATTTTGAGTAATTTTATCGCATGATCAATGTAGCTCTGCAGGACCCCTAGTCTAGGGCGCTCGTCGATGAGGGCATTGTCATTTAGGCTCACAATCTCACCCGAAGTTTTAGAGTGCAAACGGGAGTTGCGGTCGGATTGTAGCACACCTTGCGCGAACCTGTTTCGCTTTTGCACAGAATCCAGGAGGTAAAAATTTATTGATTAATGTTTCTGGGCTCGTCAACTGCTATGATCATTAGTACCGTAGATGTAATGCACGCTTTATTCCGGGAGGTGGCGGTGTTCATTCCCAGCTCGATAGTGAGAACCGGCACCGACCTATATTCGTCTTTCGGGGTATTTGTACCCAACAGGAATCGTCCAACCGCGACAATGTTCTCGCCATGTGTAGTAGTGTGAGTAAGTGTATTTGTGAGTAAGCGGAGAGGATAACACAAGGAGAGGAACATATCGCGCGCATTACGCATCCCATTTGTTAAGTTACTACTCTCCGGCTTTCGCGCGGTATTCATAGAAGAAACCAAGGAAAGTAGCGTTAATAGCAAGTGGCAGCTAGAATTCTCCTCCAGGCAGCAGCAGAATTCGACCTCGCTATGTCGCCGCTATGGAAACTCAACCACCGTCGAGACTCGAACACTAGGACCATGATAAGTAGAGAGACAATTTCCTGAAGCTGTATGCCTATTAAAATCTTGTAAGAGTGTGCGGTGGTGAAAAATCGCACTCAGAAGTGGAACTAAAGTAACCTGATTGTGTAAGATGCTGAAAAAGGGAAGACTAACACTATATTTTTGAGGAGCATTTTTTCAATTATTCATTGAACCCAACGACGTATAGCCAGTCACTTGTCAAGGTCGTTTCTTTGGGCAGGGGATGTAAGATTAACAAAATCAATCTATGGAGTTGGAAGAAGCCGAGCGGTGGTGATGCATCTGTTTCTTTTCACAGGCGGTCTTTTTGAAATGAAATTTAATAAGGATTAAGTGATAGAGTTGAATGTCTGAGAATTTTGTCAGCATTATTGATAAAACATGATAAAATGGCGGAAGAATTTAATATTCATACTACACTAGACGTTATAAACGCTTCCTCAGTTTCTGCCGTGAACATACGACGAGATTGTGAGAGATCAAATAAGACAAGACAAGATCAAATAAGACCAAATGACAATAGGAAGTCAATCGTTTGGAAGAATAAAGAAGACTTCCACCTTGAAATAATCATATCAAGGAGCTACAGCAGGCATAAGAGAACATGCACACCAGATTATTATTGAAAAATAACACACTATCAGGTTTTTACTGGACTGTAGAGTGGATGATATTGCTTGCACCGTAGTCTTTGTTTCCACGATGCAAGCTATGGTTTGCGTTGGTTGAACCAATGGTTTTTAGTGTCAGAAGAACTGGAAGTCATATTTTTCTTCTTAGGTTGAACAAACGCCTTGTTTCATTGAGTTTTTTCTCTATCTTCTCCTCTTTAAGGAATAGATTCCACTGATATTCCGTTCATATTTCGCACAAGGTTGTCATATTTCTCCCCACTTAGGTAAGTTTCATTAAAAATGGTGAAAGCCTGGAAGTCAGCATCTTTTAAAAGATGTTCACACTGTTTCCTCTCGTTCTATTCATTTCCTCCTGCAATAGTTCGACGTTAAATTGTTTTCTTATATCTTCATTTTCTTTGCGTCTAGACTGGTATATCCTAGATTACTTATCTTACATTTGGTTTCTGCTGCTTCGATCCTGAATTACTGTATTTCCGGTTAAACTCCGACTCCACTCTGCTAAGTTTAGCTTAAAAATAGAAAAGACATCATTGTGTTTCTTTCCACGTTTTATTATTATTATTATTATTATTATTATTATTATTATTATTATTATTATTATTATTTGGGGGGGATATGAATTGTGCCAGGTAGTAGTGGGAAAATATTACGTTACCCTCAAACCTTTATCTTTCCCATATTTAATGTAATATTAGATGTACTTGAAAGGAAAACTATGTCTCATGCATTTGTATATCCATTTATACTCAGATGAAAAGCACTTTTACAAAACAGTCTCCTCATTTTTATGTCTAGTCATCTGGTCATTTTTATGTCTAGTCAACTTGAATGTAAAATGTGATTACGTTTTGTAGAGCGATTTCACTTTAACATTGTGTAGTGCAACTCAATGATTGTAAGGTTTTTATAATATTTACCTACGATGGTGCAAATATGTTCCATTAAAGCACTCATATTTTTATTGTGACAGTATGTGCTTACTACTTCATTGTAACACATCTTTTCGAAGACAAAAGAAATGTTTGAAATGAACAAATTAGGTACTGCTTTAAGTAAGATGATCAGGCGAAGTAATCATACATACAAATAGCTAGCGTCCTTACTGCCTGTCGACAGTAACTATAATAATAATAATAATAATAATAATAATAATAATAATAATAATAATAATAATAATAATAATAATAATAATAATAGTATAAAAGTTTGAATGAAACACATTTGATGTTACATCATAATGAAACTACATTCAGTAATAACTATTATCTTACTAATAAAGTATAACTTGTGTATGTGATATTAATTAAAATATGAAGTTATGTTCTGGCCCTATACGCCAAATAAAATTTAAAAAAATTATGTACAATTTTTGGTTGACTGTTTCGGGCAATGCGAGCGCTGGTCCATTTCGGCCCAGTGTGTGCCGTGGCCGTTCCGTCGCAAGGAGGCCGCGGGCGTGGGCGGCGGCGTGGGCGGCCGAGGGTCGTGCCTTAATCGAGCCGCCCGCCTCGTTATCTCCCGCGCCGGGATCAGACCCCGCCGCCGTCGGCCGACAGCGTAATATGGGGCGGCGTCGGGGCAGGTACCTGCCGCCTGCCGTCCGACAGGCCTGGCCTCGTCCGCCTGGGGTCGCCCCTGCGGTTAGACGCCACTCCCCGTCGGCTTAGCGTCGCCCGCCGCGAAGTCAAACCCAACAATGTCCTCGCAGCGGCAACACGGATCGATCAACAATGTTACCTTTTGCCCGGCTGCTGAACGCAAGCAGATTCGATGGCATCTGTGCTTATCTGCAGTTTCAAAATACCCAAACAACTCTTTGATTTGCGGGTTCGGTGGTGTAACGGTTAGCGTATCGGACTGTTTTACCCAAGTTTGCGGGTTGAAGATATGGTTGACCGAACTCGATTGAAGACATGGATTTTTAAGGGGGAAAAGATCCTTCGTACGCATTCCTTCGGAGGGGAAGTAAAGCCGGATTTCCCACGTAGTAGATTTACTGCTTGTAAGAGATCCTCAAGCCTAAATGAAGCCTCTCAGCAAACTTCAAAACGACTGTTTTATCGCCCGAGTGATACCTTCTTTCTCTGCCAGATGGTGAAAGGAGCGTAGCGGAATTTGCGTCAAGCGGAAGGGCAGGCCTCATGAGCCTCGCGACGGAATATAAGGTATCATTGAATTGAATTGAATTCAATTGATTAAGAGCGTGGGAAAAACAATAATTCTATATTAGTACGAATTTCAGAGTAAATATTCATGTACTATCTAAAAGGAAACGGCTGTTTGTGATTGATTGTTTATTATAGTTTGCTAAAACACCACATTTTGTGTTATTTTCCATGTTGTAAACTTTTGCAATTTTAAAAAATTCTTAGAGTTCAACGAAAGCGAGATCCACATCATTTTTTTTCAGTGTCCATTGCTCTATCCAACGAAATAATAATTGTTACAAAAAAAGGAGCAGTTTTTGAGAAAAATATTTTTCTGTAAATTTCTTTTACTTCTAACAAAAACTACTTCTGTTCTTAAAAATTTACAAACTCATGATCTTAATTAAAGATCTATTTTTTTAGAAAGAAGAAAATATATCTAATATTAATATTGTATTTTTGCAGTGTTGGTATTATTAAAAATTTTCTAAAATAGAATTTATTCGGGTTCATCAATCTTGCACCATTTTACTTTATTCCAAACAAAAATTTTTTAAAAAATGGAGCCATTTCTGTGAATATTTTTAATACCCTTCACTCCAAATAGATTGATTATTGTTCCGGGTGCGTCAATTGCTAAGTTCACTTGTTCCGTAAGTGTAGTGAATGTGTTTCCTCCGAAGGTGGCGGTGGTCTTCCCCCGCTATATGGCGAGATCCGACGCCGCCCTAACGTCGACTAGCGGGGTTTTCCTCGACCAGGTATCTCCCACCAGCGGGGCACCGCCCCAACCGGGACAAGTTCTAAGCTCCCGACCGCTCTCCCGGCATGTGTGATAATGTAGTGCATGTTAGTGTAAGTGTGTGTAAGTAAGGGGTGAGGATAGGACATGGAAGAGGAAGAAAATATCGCGCGCGGTGCATGACCCGTTTGATAGGATACTGCTCCGGTATTCGTCTGGGGTTGATCGGAGAAACCACAAAAAAATACCGATCAGAGCAGTCGGCCGCTAGAATTCTCCTACAGACAGCGACTGAAATCAACCTAGCTCACAAGCTAGTGTCAAAACTCCTGCCGCCGTCGGGACTCCAACATTGGACTTCCCAGTCAGAGGCACTGCAGTGTCATCAGTTGATCCCTGACCCAACTCCAAATTACGCGTATAATTACTCGAAAGATCTCTCTTACAAGAACAGACTTTTTTTTTTACAGAAAACAAAACTATTTTCAGTCTTGGTGTAGGAAAACGCTCCCAAAATTTTTAACCTTTTGCAAGTTCCGAATATTCCACAAAAATGAGACTCATCCCAATTTATTAAGCGTCCTTTGCGCTATCCGAGGAAAACAGTTAATCCAATTTGTTGACACATTTTGAAAGTTTTGAAAATCATGTTAGGGCTTCATATGAAGTATCCATAAAAATCAAAATATCCGTTTCAAATTTGGAGGGTGTTAAGTCAGATCAAATCGATTACAGAATGTCAATTTTTGGAGAAAATAATCAGAATGGTTTAGGTGCTAGTGTTGACTGGAGACGGATGGGTGGACAGACGTAAGAGATGGACGGACGGATGAGCGGACCTATGTTTCGCCATACACCATTTCTTCGGCATCAATCATTTTTGGCAATAGCACTGCTCTCAAACAGATGGAAAGAGTAAAGACTGACAGAGGGATGGAGAGACAGACGGGCGGACGGACCAACAGACGGACGGGCCGACAGACGGACGGACCGAGAGATGGATGGGCCGACAGGCGGCGGACCAAGAGACAGACGGACCAACAGACCGACGCACCGACAGAACGGCAGACCGTTGCAACGGCAGACCGACGCACCGACAGACCGAAGCACCACAGTCCAACAGACTGACACAGCGAGGGACCGACAAACCGACAGAAGAACGGACCGACAGCCCGATGGACCAACAGCCCGACGGACTGACAGCCCGACGTACCGACAGACCGACGAACGGACAAACCGACAAACCGACGGACCGACAGGCGGATGGAGCGACAGGCTGCCGGGCCGACAGGCGAACGAACCGACAGGCGGACGGATATCCAACACGGGCGTTTCGCCGACACCCAATTTTTCGGTATCTTGGGCCCACAAAACGTGGATTCTGGATACCCAACGTTTTAAAGGAAGTAATTTACTACGCGAAAATATTTGGCAGGGCGGAGACACGTACCTAGATACTTTCCACAACGGTGACATAAAAAATCGCGTCTAAATAGTGAAATTTGAAAGTCTTGGAAGACAAAATACTTGTATATTAAACAATGTGACTGATTGTGATTTTTTATATGGTCAGGCGTTGTGATATATGTTATCCTCAATATCAAACATATAACAGAATAACGGTGGACAACTATTCATTCACTCGTGTAATTTAATATCCTCACTTTCTAAAAGTCCGAAAATTGAATTACGTGCGACACAGCGTAAACCTGAACCTCGACATCTATCATTAACTACTCACTACAATAGTATGTGTGTAGTAAATCTGAAATATCAATTGTAAAATCTCTGAACTAATTTTACCACAAGAATTATTACCGTCAACCAATTTTTACCACAAGAATTGTTTCCTATCTTAATACAGTGTCAAATCCACTGCACCGTTGGAGAAACCCGAGTGAGTCGCGGTGATATACCGTGATCGCGGTAAGCAACCTGAGTCTATAGACAAACTGTTCATGGCCTTCATTCCATTGATCAGCGTCACCTTCCCAAACATAGGAACTATAGGGTCAATTCGCTGCTATTTGTAAGTCATCTCAAACTCTACCACAGCTTGATCGTAATAGCGAGTGCTAATATTCCAAGACAATCACCGCTTCCGCCGTCACTTCCGCCACCAGCTTCATCGTGACTCGCCCACGCCACGGTTCGGGCCTCCCACAGCCTCCGCCGTTGCCTTCGTCTGCTGCGGCTCTGACGCCGAACCACAATGGAGCCCGCAGATTACTCCTCACAATGGCTGTCACCTGAGCACATATGGCGCCTGATAGACCATTGTGCCCGGCTGCACCTGATAATGAACCGGTAAGACGCGGCAATGAGCTCGCGGAGCTGGCGGCATCACTGGAGGAAGGGGTGGGGGTGGGGGGTCGGGCAGCAGCGGCGGCGGTGAAGGTGTTGGTGGTGACAGTGACAATGGCGGTGACGTTGGAGGTAGCGGTAGTAGTGTTGGCGCTGAAGGTGTTGGCGACGGTACTGGTGGTGGTTGCGGCGGTGATGGCAGCGGGGCCGTAAGCGGCGGTGGCGGCGGTGGCGGCGGTGGTGGCGGTGGTGGCGGTGGTGGCGGCGGTGGCGGCGGTGGCAGTGGTGGCAGTGGTGACAGCGACGACGGCGGCGGTGGCGGCGGTGGCGGTGGCGGTGGTGAAGACGGCGGTGATGGCGGCGATGGTGGCGTCGATGGCGAAGGCGATGGTGGAGGCAACTGTGGTAGCTGTGGCGGGAGTACTGGACGGAGAGGAGAGGGGCGGCGGTGGTTTGGGGACCTTCATCAATTCGGGAGGAATCTTTTTGCTGTGGATTCCGGTGACACAAGCGAAGAAAGCCAAATCGCAGTCTTGTAATTCGCATCAAAGTGTTGGCAGTGAGATACATTGTTGAGAATGCCCAAATTATTCGACCATCGACTCAGACGTTTTGGATGAGTAAGAATTAGAAATAACAATTAGTTTGTACATTATAATTAGTCTCTAAAAAGTCTCTTAAACGATGACATTACGTTCTTGAAAGAAGGATGGTCAAATCAAAAACAGTAATTTTTAAAACTTAGTAAAAAACCAGAAAAGGGAACGCGTGTATGAGATACTGAAATCCAGGTGTCAATGAGAAACTGTAAATTATACTTTTTTGTACGGAGTGTAAAATAAATCGGGAATACAATGTGCAGAATAAAATGTAATTGTAATAAAATTTTGAAACAGTAAGATTCGGAATCATAAAATAACGAAAACAACATTGGTCGCACAGATAACTTAACATTTCCTTTAATTCCAGTCAGATAATGGAATAATGGTTCTTAACGCTGATTGAGACAGATTGCTTCGAACAGACAGATATTCAAGATACGAGTAAAATGAAACATTAATTTCGAAAAGTAATGGGCAAAAATGTTTACTCCTCGACGTCCAAACTTTCTTCCCCTATTGAAAATCAGTAAGAAAATTGTACCTGGCAGCCCGAACCAGGTGGTTATGAAATATATAGGACTTCTTTTAGATAGAAAGGTAATGTGGTAGAAAGACATCACAAAAAAAGTGTATGCAAAAATATCGAAAGTTTATCCTCTAATCAATTTTGAATCACCCAGAGAACACGTGGATTACTTATTTAAATCAATTATACACCCCTCAATAAGCACATGGATGTTAAATCTGGTTTGATGCATAGGGGAATAATTTAAACACCCTTCTAGAAATTCAAAATTATTTACGAATAATTCTAAATGCAACGTGGTTCATTCCAAATAAGGCAACAGCCAACTGGGTTGAACAATTGATTGTTCATATTAACATATTTTTTTGGCATTTTCTCTTTTCATTAGTTCTCTCTCACTGAGCTGCCAAATTCAACCTTAGCCTTTCACTACAAACTCCCTACTGAATATGTTCTCGCTTTTCCAAGGATAAATTGAAAACTCAATTATTTTCCATTTCTTTCCACAAAATTAATAGTAATACAAGGTCTTATCCCAATATATCTAACTAAAATTCAATAAAACGAACTTGCTTATTATATTTCTTTAATTGTTTAAAAATTGATGTAAAACCATTGTAAATTATAGTATGCCCTAAGGATGCTACCTCCTAAAATGTTTAAAAACTAATGGTGCTAAAACAGCACGTACTTTATCGCCTTTAGTAATGGTTATAAAACACTATTTATATTACAATTTGTCTCCGAATTATCACATATCAGTCGTCATTTTTTGTAAAACTCATTGCAAATCAACGACTTCACTCATTACAAATCGTACAACATTTGGTGAAAAAACTAAATATTTTCAAGCAAATATCAATACAAATTTGACAGTTATAACTGATTTTCATAAGCTACATCATGTTTCAACAATGAGACGTAACTCACAGAAATTCTGCTACCGATTCGCGGCGCGGAATGTCATTGTTGTATTCCAATCTGATATTCCCTGAAGGATAGCAATTGTTATTTCATATATTTCAAATAGGTTTTAAATAATTTCTAAAAGATTAATGCGTAAATGTATAATGAAAGGTTAATAGTAAGAAACGAAGAAATATGAAATAATATACAAATTCTAACTTATAAAGTATCCAACTGCCTGGAACTACGTTCACAATGCACAGTAAATTCGGAGCGGGCGATTATTTTGCCACATCATTAGACAAAAATACTCATATTTTCAAAAAATTCAACATTATTTTATTTGAATATCTGGTTTTTGATGAACACATTTTGATAAAAACAAAACAATTGTATTTCCACAACTGTAGTTGTAGGAAGACGTCGAATTTTTTTTAAAAAAATTACGTAAAATGAGGCATTTCAACGAACATATGACCTGCACCAAATTTTTAAGCGTCCTTTACGCTTTCTAAGGTTCCAATTTAATAAAAAAAAATTATGTGCTGTTTTTAAGAAAAAATGGCTTAAAGAAAATAAAAATTACCTACATTTGACACAAAATATGCATGGGTAGGACACATATTCGTTGAAATACCTGATTTTACGTACATTTAAAAAAAAAATCGGCGTCTTCCTACAACTACAAAATACAAACTACATTGCAATTGTGGAAATACAGCCCAGAATCTTGGGTTTAGTTGAATGATAAAATCGGCGTTAGGAGCGTTAGGAATAATGACATTGTATGCAAATTCGAAGTCAAATACGCGCTGTTAGAACAATCGATCAACAAAATGCAATATTCCATTCTTGGAGTCATAGCGCTGTGCTGATGGACTTCGTCCCGAACACATTATATGCGGAAGGTGTAGAGAGGGTATTGGAAGCCGTGATCTCATAGCAGGGCCCAAGGAATTAGTCTCAAAAAAATATATTGAAGCGAACACACGTAAGCGGTTGGTGATGTGCGAACGGATCGAACGGCGAAAAATCGACTGAACGGTTTATCCGCTAGCACTGTTCACAGACAGACGGACGGACATACCTTTTGCCGTCAATCGATTTTTCGACATCAAGGACCCACAAAACATGGATTCTGGCTACATCACGTGTAAAAGGATTCTTTTTTTCAATTTAGCATCTAGATTTATCCACTTTTTTTGTTGTGAGGGCCCTGTAATAACAGTTTTTGTGCCAAAAATTTGCGTTTTGGCCGCGCAGCATTACATGACTTTTTCTCTACCGCGGTAAGACAAAGTAAAAATAAAATTTGTAATCATCTCTAAAAGATATCCTGTGTCGAACAGAAATATATATATTTTAAAAAAGGTAAAATGAACTCCAGTTGCAGGAATATGGTTTATATTCAACCTTCACTTGCTTGAAAAGAGAGACTGGCATGGAAAAGCAAAGGTAAACAAAACTGAGAAATCTGCGTTCTCTTGGTCTCACATCAGCTACGTTCTAATGGTTCCAATTTAATGCCACGTAGTTGATAACTAGATGTATACTTGTTTTTTTTTTCTAACGTGGCAGTTGACGTAAATCAGCAGTTGACGGTTTCGTCCAATTGGGAGCTTAAACGTCACCACAGTGACGTCACCGTGATGACGTTTTAGCTCTCCATTGGATGACACCAAAACAGCTGATTTACGCAGTTGACTGCCAGGGTAGAAAAAAAAACACAATAGGATTAATAAGGCAAATGCCTATTTTACTCTTTTGACGTACATACTCGAAATTCATTACATACAAATTCCATGATTATTGATATTACAGGAACTATATTTCTAGTGCCTAAACCATATTTCTAATGTCTTCAACGGTTTAGGCGCTAGCCTTTGACCAGAGAGGGACGGACGGACGGACAGACAGACCGACAGAAAGACGTTTTGCCGTCAAACGATTTTTCGGTATGAAGAACCTACAAAACATGTGTTCTAACTAGACGTGTTTGAAGAAGTGTGTGTGTATGTATGTATGTATGTATGTATGTATGTATATATATATATATATATATATATATATATATATATATATATATATATATATATATATATACATAACTTTATGTATATATATATATACATACATAACTTTCTGTTCTTACGTAGTACGTAAAGCCAAGAAGGAAAATAATCGCTTTGTTTGTAAACAATATAACCTCTTAATTCGAGAAGAAAAAATATAAATATGCGGAGTAGGTGTCGTCACATGACATTTAATATTACACAGAATATCTCTATATTCTACAGTTATGTTTTACAATTTATAACTTAATTTTCAAAATATTTCATACTAATGTATCTGTAATAAAATAGATGGAAATTTAATTTGTTCTGAAAATTTATTCTGAAAAGTCAACTTTTCGCAACTGATACTGCATGTTTAAGAAATAACAACGCACATTTCCGCCTTTTCAAAGTCTATTTTAGGCGCCTAAATAGGAGATTTTAGAGCCTCAAAATCCGCAGTCTACTGACGACGCAAAGAGCACGACCGCCCTTCCTCAGTCCCACGCTTCTCCGGTGTCCCGTCGCCCCTCGCGAGGCGGACGGGAAGGGGCAAAGAGGGACGCGGTGAAGGGAAGGGCTACCCGTCTGATGGGTCCTACGATAAGGGACCGCAATGCTCTACACATCTCTAACTGAAGCAAGGGGACCTCCGCTGGGATTAAATGTACACGAAAGGGGATCCCGAACGAGATACAAATTAGGCAGAGCTGCGGTTATGTTAGTTTCAAATTACCTTTTTCTATTTCAACAATGTAGATTTTTCACTCCGTTCAGTTATTATTTGTCGAGCCTGCAGATTTTCCCAAATGTTTTTTAAAATTTCGAAAATATCTTATATTTACTGCAATAAAAAAGTGTCGTTATTTTGTTAGATACAGATGTTTACTGTTCTCTTGGAACAGTAAATTTAGCGACAAAGCAAAGTCGCAGCTCTAAAAATCGTTGTAGAACATCTTTCTCAATTATTTCAAAATATATTTTATACCACTAGAGCTGCTGATTTTGCCCCTTTGGCAACGCCATAACCGTCCAAAATTACCTTAGGGCAGGGCATGGGTGGTGTATGAGCGGAACCGCACAAAAATATTATTCTAGAAAAACTTAATCCATACATTCCATTCTTCCCTACCTCTCGCATGTTGGGCAATTTAGCGGCAAGGGGAGACCTAAAGGTTTTTCCTGCGGTCGCTCGCCGCTGCATAGCGGCGGGCCGTGGGATAGGTAGTGGAAATTCGATACAGCCAGGGCTCCGTGCGTGGCGAGATAGTCCGTCTAGAATAGCCGTGCCGGGTGGCAAGAGGGGGGGGGGGGCGTGGCGGCCGTGAAAGCCTTTGTGGCGGGCACCGCACGAGTTGACGCCAATTAGCCTGTCGCCGGCCCCGCTCTGCGGCGCGCGCCGGGAGATGAAAGGCGGACCGTGCCACCGCGCGCCTAGGCTCCAGCCCCACGGCCTTCCCCGCCACGCCCCTCACCGACCCTTCCTGCTCTCCTCGCTCCGCCCCACCCGTCATGCTCCACTAGTACCTGGCTCTGGCTCTTTCTCCCCCGACTTTCTCTCCTTCTTAGTTTCTTTTCCCACTTCACTCCCCTCCGCTGCTCTATCATGACGTTCCGCCCCGTCCAAACCTTTCCCGACTCGCCTCCTTTTCTGCTCTCCTCGCTCCGTCCCACCCGTCATGCTCCACCACTTTCTGGCTCTGGCTCTTTTTCTCACCCGACTTAGTCTTCTTTTTAGTTTCTTTTCCCACTTCACTCCCCTCCGCCACTATCATGACGTTCCGCCCCGTCCCAATCTTTCCCGACTCGCCTCCTTTTCAGCTCTCCTCGCTCCGTCTCACCCGTCATGCTCAATCCCACCATAATCCACCCTTAAACGGTTCCCCAGCTCTGTTCCGCCCCCAACTTTCTCCCCTCCTTACCTTCTTCTTCTCTCTCTTCACTCCCTTCCGCTCTGCCTCTCACTCTGGAGCCCACCATACTCCGTGACGTTCCACTCCGTCCCAACCTGCTCGACTCTTCTGTACTAGACCGCTCTAACTCGCTTATCTGCGCTTCATTTCGCTCCTCTCAACCCGCCACGCCGCGAACCCCTCATACTCCTGCCCTTTGTTTCTTGCCTGCCCTACACCAACCCAACTTTCTCGCTTTCTTAGCTTCTACTTTTCCCTGTTCCACTGCGCTCTTCACTATTCCCCCTTCCTCGCCACACTCGACTCCACTCGCTTCGTCCCTTTTCAGCCCGCTTCGCCCCGCTTCACCTCGCTCCGCTCTGATCCTCAGGCACACGGGCCCGCCCCTCCGCGCTTAGCCGCCTCCCAAAGCCTTTCTTCATCTTGCTTTCCAACCTTCTGCCTCTCCCCGTTCCTCCTCACCCACTCCGTCACGCTTCTCCTGCTAGCAAGGAGTTGCGAAAGAAGTTCCGAGACAGTAGGGTAGTTGCAAAATTGTGGACAAGATTACGATTGAGGGGTGACTCGCAAGACTCGGGGAAAAAAGGAACATGCCATGGAGAAAACACAGATTGAAAGAGAGATAATTTTTTCCGAAAGAACATCGCCTTCCTTTCTCGTGTTTTTCAGAACGCTGAAGTCTAGTTTCAACAATTTCTTTGTAAATCACACTTTCTGTTTATTGACATCGACACAAATATTTTTCATTTTAAAGGTTGGGAGTAGAATGTCTACGCATTGCTATAAAAGTGTGGTCACGTTATCATTTATAAGAATGTTATTTCAATAAATTTGTTTCTTTTATTTGAAACTAAAATAACAGAAGCTTATTGTTTTTCGAGCATCATAATTTCAGAGAAATTGCTATCTGAAGAAAGAAAATGTATGTTCTTTTGGTTAATAGCTTAGGAGTGTTGGAAAACATCGACACAAATTTCCGGTAATATCTACTTGAATCCAAAATGGCTGTTAACCTCTCAAAAACCAGCCGTTATTGTACATCAAGAAAGTGACTTACAATCCAGTAAATATCACTGGTTGCCACTTATACAATTCTGAAGTAGTCTACAGATGAAAAATGGAGAGAGAACTGCTTATATACGTTTCCATCACACTTAGAGACCATAAAACACTCTGTATAATATCAGGTGGCCAGATACTCCAAGGTTAATCAAAATAACCTATAAGGTTAAGAAAAGTTTTCACAATAGACTTTCTCTTTTGATTCACAAACGTTCAACTGTTAAACGTGATACTTTTTTTCTGATTGGTTCTCGTAAGTAGCTACAAGGAATAAATGTGAATAAAATAGGCGCAAGAGCGATACATTTTCTGAATATAATTTTTGTAGAATTTTTTAACTTCAGAAATTTTTCTTTGAAGATTCTTGAGTAGAAAAACAAACAAACAACAATATAGTAGGTGGGCTCAAGTTTTATTTGAGGGTAAAAAGTACGCTGTATGTATATCAGAACGACTTGACGCTGAAAAAAGGCCATTGGAAATTCAGAATAAACAAAGGAAATGGCCGTAATACGGGTGTGTGTAGGAACTGTCAAAAAAGTACGCCTTGGGAACAAGAAAAAATATTATATTGCAATAGAATAGGAGAAAAAGATAAATGGGATGAAGTAAAATTGGATAAAGAAATATTCTGCTAAATAGGCTGGTTTTAGGAAGATGTGGACATAGAAGAGAAAGGATTTGCTACTAAAGCAGGAACAATGTAGACAATTTGCAACATGAAACAGTACACTTTACTTCTCTCCCGGAAGAAACACACGCAGTTAAAAGGGCTCAATAGGTAATCAATATATCTAGCTACTTCGGCTGATTATTGTTTGATTCCGGGTGCGTCAACGTGTGATCGTTAATCCCGTTAATGTAGTGAATGTTACATCCCGGGCAGCGACGGTCCCCTTTCTTTGGATGGTGAAATTTTACGCCGACCTACACATAGGCTTGCAGTGATTACCCCTCCAGCTATTTACTCCCTGCCATGACAAACTCAAAGCGCCCGAATAATGTACGCACATTTGTGGTAGTGTGTTTATACGCATACGTGAGTGAAAGGGGACAGATGGAGACAACGATGAGAAAGGAAATATGGCGTGGTCCGTGGCCCTTTTAAATAGGGTACTGCTTCGGTATTCGCCTGGTATTGCTAAAAAGCACAGAAAACTAATTTTCAGAGAAACTGACCGCTAGAATTCCTCTCCAGTTAGCGGTTGAATTCGACCTAGCTATCGAGCTAGCTATCAGCCATCATACTCCGCGACATGAACCAATCTCCGTCGGGACTCTTCATACTCCGCGACATGAACCAAAGCTCTTTACTTGTCTCCCGGAAGAAATCCAGGCTCCTCATAGGTGTCAACAGGTAGTTAATTCAGCCAGGTGCCTCGGGCACCGGCTTATCCCACTGGTCACGACCGACGTTTGGAGCGCGGCAGCGGCAGGGCAGCGGGGGCGGGGGCGGCTCCGACGCGGTCCGGTACCGCACGCGCCCTCGGGGCCCACGTCTCCTCCCGAACGACTCCCGCCCCGACCGGCCAGCGCGCCACGCCCACCTGCCCGCCCGCTCCGCCTCGAGAGGAGGCAGCGGTGGCACTCGACTCGGACGCTCGCGTGAGATCACAATTGCGCAGACGGAGGTTTCCGACCACAGAATAAGAGTTAGGTAGACACTGAAAGGGTGATGTAGTTTTCTTTCCAAAACGTCTTTTCTTTCCAATACTCAATAGCGGCCGCTAATGAAATTCGCATTACTACATCCGTAACTTTTAAATATTTAAAAAATATGTTGTCTGTTATCTTCTTTAATTGTAATAGTTTTCTGATCTTATTAAAATAGACATTAAAATATTATAGAAAATAATTTATTTTATTTTTAGGGTCGGTTTCAATAAGTTTAAAAATGTTTTAAAAAATTAAATAAATTATCCTATAACATACGCGACCGAATTGGAGAGATTTATTGATAGACGATTTTAATTTTCCGGGTTCGTCAATTACTATGATCATTGGTCCAATAAGTGTCATGCATGTTATATCCCTGGATATGCCTGTGATACCTCCCCGCTAGAATGTGAGATCCGGCGCAATATTACACGTAGGTTTTCAAGTTTTTTTCCGCCTGGTATTGTCCCCAGCCCCTGCCGGAACGAACTCTAAGGTACCGACTGGCATCCCAACATATTTAGCAGTGTAGCGCGTGTAAATGTATGTGTGAAAGGACAAGGAAAGGAAAGGAGAGGAAGGGACAAGAATGAGAAAGGAAAGATCAGGCGCAGTCCCTGGTCCGTTTATTAACGTACTATTCTAGCATTCGCCTGGTACTAATCGGAGGAACCACAGAAAATTAGTCGCTAGAATTCTCCTCCAGATATGACTACTGAACATTAAATCCTCATACGGTCCAAAGCTGATGATTACGACAGGAACAATAAGAAAATAAGTAAATATATAGACAAGACGAGAATGTGTACAACCGTTGTGTGCAAAAATTCAAGCCCACATAAAGGTTTAACATATCTATATAAAATATCATCTATATGGATAGGCAGATACGTTCGTCCGTTGCCTTTTTGTCTGTGAGTTTGTTTTGCAATTGACTGATTCCTTATCCATGAAGTCCCCAAGAGGGTTAGTGGCTGGAGTTATGACTTTCGATGGTTCCATTGCATTGTGGAGATTGACTAGCGGGGTAATGTTCAAAGAGAAAGAAGATGAAGATTTCTACAAAGGAATATTTATCACCCATTGATAATAAACATAAGTTTCCGATAATGAAAGTTGGTGAAGGAACACAAAATAATATGCACTTTCAACGTCGTTTCGGTTGATTGTTGGTTAGGAATTCCGCACGCGTCGACTGCTAAGGTTATTAGTCACATAAGTGTAAGGCATGTTTCTACCGTGGGAGATGGCGGTGATCTTCCCCAGCTGGATGTCGAGATCCGACGCCGTCCTACCCGTCGGTTTGTGGGTTGTTCTCGCCAGGTATCTTCCACCAGCGGGGCAACGCCCCAGCCGGGACAAGTTCCAAGCTCCCGACTGGCCTCCTGGCAAGTGTGATAGTGTAGTGCATGTAAGTGCAAGTGCGTGCAAGTAAGGAGTGAGGATAGGACAAGGAAGAGCGTTCGTTCCGTGACGCATTTGTTAGGGTACTACTCATTATCAGCGTCATTCTCCTGACGCTGATCGGAAAAACCGCGGAAAATTATCGAACGGGACAGGTAGTCACTAAAATTCTCCTCCAGACAGCGGCTAAACTCGACATATCTGAGAAGCTAGTGTCGAAAATCCTGCCACAGTCGGGACTCGAATATCAGCTCCTCCCGGTCAGAGGCACCTCAGTGACATCAATTGATGCCCTGAGCGACCTAAGTCGCTTCGACGTTTCCATATGTGTAAATTTTGCAAACGTTTTGTATTATAAAAACTAATTTTAACAAAGTTTCGTTACTATAAAGTTAAAAAACGTTCCTGTTTTACAAAAGATGGATACAGGACCAGCATGTGAACATCAACCACAGTGTCGAGACTGAAGTTAAATAAAAACTTAGAAAATACATTGATAAAGCAAAAAGATCAGTAGACACAAGAGATATGAAGGTTATTAACAAATGGTTTGTACTAGGATTTCAGTGATAAATAATAACCAAACAGTATATGGTCACAATTATTTAAAGTTTATGGTAGTGATCGTTTGCCAACATTCTACTTTTACTTCTCCAGAATGTGACCTTTCAGGATGTACCTATACGAATAACATTTTCTAAAATACTCCCAAGAATTTGCCTTTTCAAAATCAATGCTATTTATTTGGGGCGACCAACCATAAACTAAGACGTACGTCATACAATTCCCTCGTGGGAGGTATCGGACGTTTTGCGGAGATTTTTCAAATATAAATGAAAGCCTGCATGAAAATTTGTTTAGTTAATATGAATTGAACAAGAATTGAAATTTGATGTGTTAATACGAATTGTACTTTACAGGTATTTGAACACAAAACGCAGAATTCAGTTCGTGCACGAAACTAAATACTACAAATAATTGAGAATGAAAGCAAACGCTTATCTTTGATGTAAAAAAACAATTACCGTTAAATTTTACATAATGTTCACATTACAAGTATCGTTTTTTAATCTCTTCCAGAATTTTGTGTGTCAATTTTAATATCATCTATCATGCCCTGATACAATTGAACTTCATCACATTACTAACATATTTCCAATAAATTCAAATGATATTTTGACCCAAAAAATCCTCTTCTTATCAACCCACACGACAAATACGCATAATATACAATATACATTGCTGACAGAAAAAAATTAAAAAAGCGAATTATGAAATAAGAAAATCATACTAAAAAGGTAACAAATAAGTTGAGAAGACAACAATGGAGTGCTCGAAGGAAATAGAAAATATTTCTTATATTTGGCAAAATAAACTCTCTATAAGCCTACATAAAAATAAAGAGAAGAAGATATTCAAAAATAATATTGAAAGACTTTTTAACACAACTATCCTATTTATCTATTTATTTATGTCAAAAACAGTTAAAAAACTTTGTGTGACGTGCTACGGGGAAAAGTGAATTTTGTGTACGTTCTCATTATTCTTTGATCCCTACCCTAAACCATATACTACTTGAATTTTGAATACAGAAAGATATGAGCGTTTTTTGCAAGGTTTGTTAACAAAATATACGCTCCGATGTAATAACATCTATTTTCGAGGGTAAATCAGCTACAGATCTGGGCTCTTATCCCTCGTCTTGTCCTTCGTGAAGGAATTGTACTTTCTGCCACGACTACTTGGAGAATCTACCTTCGTGTGCGGTGGACTGTACCGAGAGGTTGGTTGTCTCCCACTCAACGGTGCATGACTGGGCTCTAAGGCGAGATAAAGAACGACTGCCTGGGATTTATCTGCAATTACTCTGAAGAATAAATAACAGCCTTCGCTCCCTCAGCAGCTTCGTAGCGGCCTTGGCCCGCGGCGGAGGCAGGGCACGACACGTGCACTTGGGAAGTAACTCAATGGCCCTGCCGCGTTTCTTTACTTGCCATTCAGTGGAATACATTTATATTACCCAACAAGAATTAAAAACAGATATCCACTGCACTCATTCTATAAAATGTTCGCAAACCTGGAATAATACTTATCTGAGGTGCTTCCTGCTTCCTCTCCCGCTATATATTTTTTAAAATAATTGTAATGTGTATAATTTTAAGTTAGTTTAAGTTAGGATAAGATAGATTAAGTCCATCAAAAATTTGCACAGTTAATATATAAACTGAACAATGTAATGTCAAACAATATAAAAAAAATTAAAAAAAGAATACATTTATCAAAATGCATTTGTGGAAACTCGCCATGACGCGTATGGCTAATTTATACACGAAAAAGTATAGTTGTAATGTAATGGGAAGTTTAACTGTATAGAAAGCTGAAATGTTGACACCAATAGACCATTCAAGCCAAATTAGAATTTCTTCGGTAACCCATCAAAATATTTAAATGAAAAATACGAAATGGAGTGTTAATCGCATGGTTTTCATTTCGACGACATATTTTTGTTAAACAAATAATGCTTGAAAATTCTTGTTTTTAGTTTAAAATGAACGAATAGAGTACATGAGTAACTATGGAGCCTTTCTTTCTATAAATTCTAAAAAAATAACAAAACACTCTTAAAGAACAAAGAAATTCCAACTTTGAGAACATAATGAGCACAATACATAATACAAATAAATAACATTCATTGCATAAATGTACAAAGGCATTCTTCAAAGTGTATTGAAAAACAATGGTACGTGATGGGATAAAACAGAGCTCAGTTAAGAAATCAGCACCCCAAAAATTATATATTTCGTGTACAATTTTTATGACCCTTTAATTTGCAGTCCTGTGTAATTAGTGTAACATAAACATTCAAATGAGGTTAATTTGGCCTGGGTTTTGTGTTTTGTTATTTTTCTGGCGAGTCATAATAATAATAGTATTAACAATTGTAATAATAATAAATGAAGTATTTTATACAACGGGTATTTAGCAAGATATTTAGAACATTTCATTTTTGATATTTTAAAATTCTTATCAAGACGTGATAGAAAAGCGAAAGTGATAACATTTCTGCCCAACGCACAAATTCTACTAAAGCTAATGATCTACATAAGCTGAAACGAGGCCAAGCCGGTTGAATCTGCTCCAGGAAGAAAAGCGATTTTTTTTTTTCAGTAATGATAAAAAAAATATTTCCAATAGAGATGAAAGAAGTTGAAAAAGTTATAGTTTCAAGACACAATACGTAATTAGAAGGAAAGTCTCCGTTCTTTACAAAAGATAATACAAAATGCTTCCCTAATGACTGAACTCAAAAACCCCTACATGTGCAATATTTCACTTGGTGACATTTTTAAGTTCAATTTGGTTAGGTGCGAGCAACAAAAAATACAGTGCAAATAAAATTATAGTCTAGTATCAAGCAATTTTTTTTTTACAAAATAAAATAAAATAATGTCCGAACACTCTTCACACATTAAAGAGTGCTCACTGTACAGCCATAAAATTTTATTGTATAAACAGGCGCGTTAATGCGTCAGACTACAATTTGTCCATTACTCTCGCTTTTCATTTAACATTTTATATAAAAACAATAAACGTCAGCTTGAGCTTCTGAATGAGAAATCGATGTCATTTGAATTGGAACTCGATACCATTTGAATGACAATTCGACGCATACACATTAATTATGTTCGATTAATAATACATTATGATTGGAAACCAAAATTATTAAAATATATGAATACTCACCCCTCTCCAAAATGCTGATTTTAAATGCAGTTCAGTATTTCTCTTCGATGAGAACTAAAACAAAGGAAAGAAAATGATATATATTCCGTAAATGACAAATTTTCTGTATGAATTAGTATAAAACGTTTAAGGAAAATGGGGCGTTGGGAGCCAATTTGGAAGGCAGAATCCATACCATCGAAATGAATACTGCCGGTGACAAACGCACTTTGCTGTACGTAAAAATTTTAACATGAAATCGGGATGGATATTTCTCCTGGGACATGGAAGATAAGACAAACCTCGAATATGTATGAAATAATAATTAAAGTCGTAGTTAATCATTTCATAATCTGAGAATCACTTCACAGTTCTTGGTTACCAAGGCACCTATTACATTCTTCTAAGTTTATGACGAATTAAATCTTTCTACGGAGATAATGAGGGAAGAAACATTTTCACTCTCAATAATTACTACTAATAAAATCTATACTGCTGGGTTTCCTCAGCCAATAGCGTAGATTAGTCAAAAGTGAATAGCAAAGCGTGATTATTCCATTCATTAATATAAATCAAGCAAAAACTTTCAACGACATTAAGATCACTTTTAACAAATGTATTGTCAGCAGTGGAGTGGCAGCAGAGATATTGTGTTACCCCTTGATTATAAATTCAGGATATCAGAGGTATCAACCACAAGCAGTAGACAATATGAATTTACTATGCATAAAATTCAGCCATACACGTGTTTCGGTTTTTTTCCCCATCATCAGTGTCTCCAAGTAACATAGATTAAACACCGCATTAAGTAAACACAATGATATGTCCTAAGATGGCGCCATTTTGTGAGTCGTTCCAGGGTCAGAGTGTCTCCGGACCTCATACTACCAAAATTCAAGTTCGCATATCAACAACCTTTAGTTGTTTTCCTCTCTCTGGCAATCAAAGGAGTTGCTATCATATAACAATCCTGAATATCTGAATAGTTCCACAATTTATAGTTCTATATGTGGGTGCATAAATTTACAATACGAACATGATACTAGAAAAAATTAAAAGTACCCACTCATATCACTAATATTACACATGATCACATTACACATATTTATTGGATGTTTTTAATCTTACTGTATCTTGGAAGAAGAATAACAACCACGAACCCGAAGTTTTTCATGAATTGTTACACATTTTCCGAGTAAAGCCAAATGTAAGTTTCTCGTATATGTTCTAGACACCGTTAGGGATATTAGACCTCAAACAGGAAGGATGAGACCCCTTACAGCATTTAAGAACCACATTGCAAAACATATACACGTTTCTTAGGCAGGTGGATATTGAAAAGATAAAGAAAACTCACCAGGCATCCCGTATCATTTAAACCATCCTTAATCGTTATATAATTGCCCAGGAATAATAATGTCAAGAATCAGTTCCCTATATGTACCCCATTGAATAAATAAATCAATTATAATCTGGTAAAGGGAGATAAGTAAGAAAAGTGAATTTCGAGAAAAGTGGAAATAAAATTTCTTGTGATCATCGCAAAGCAGAGAATATTCCAAAAATATTAAACTCACTCGTTTTAAATGTAAATTTGTGATATAGAGAATTCAATTCAATGATACCATATTTTTCATGACGAGTCTCAGGCCAAGAGGCATGCTTTTCCGTCTGACCACGTACATTTCGCTAAGCTCCTTTTAAAGAAGGTATTACTTGCGCGACGAAACAGGCGATTTGAATTAAGCTCAGAGGCTTCTTTTAGGTTTGAGAATTACATGCAGTAAATCTCCAACAAGGCACAGCTGGCTTTACTTTCCCTCCGAAGAGAGGCGTCCGAAGGATTTTTTCGCCCTTAAAAATTAACGGCATCAATCGGGTTTGAACCCGCAAACTTGGGCATAAGCTTTTTGTCATGCAACAAAACCCCATCTTCATAAAAAGTGACGTAACTCCCACTACCGGAACGCCATTTTAATTCCATAATTTCCGAGGAAGAAAAAGCGTCAATTTTCTGCATTTTTTCGCCATGCTGTCAGAGTTGTGAGACGAGAAAAGGAAACGAGTATTAGATAGATATTTATTATTCTGCAGGTACGTATATACAACCTGGTGGCAGAACACTACAATTTACATGTTACAAATATTTACTTTAAATTACTTAACAATGTAACTTAAAATATTTAAAGAAATAATAATAATAATAAAAACAATGATAACAATAATATTAATAATAATATTAAAAATAATATTCACACTGCGTTTAAGAAGATGGGTAAGTTCCTTCAACAGAGAGGTCCTGAGTTCGAAATGCCGCACAGCGCGTTCGAAGACGGAGCTCCACCGCGAGACCGCAGAAAGCAAACGGAAGAGGTCGTCACGTGCACGCGTCCGACTTCCGGCAGCTCGGCACGTCTCGGGGCGCCCGGAAGTAGCCGCTGATTGTCGCTTGTTCGGCGATCGTGCGTCCAGCGCGTGGGGACCGTGACGGGGGCGGGGCGAGGGGGGTGGGAGGCGCTCTAGAGAGCCGAAAGGCAGAGAGCAAGGACAGAGGAGTAGAGGGCGAAGTTCAAGTGGTTGAGGCGCGGTGCGAGTGGTTACACCGGATGCACTGCATCTCATCTTGGTTTTCCAGGGAAATTGTGTTAATGACGAATTGGGAAAGTGGTAGTTAATTTTTTTCCTTCCAATCGATAATGAGAATCAATACAACCCATAAACGTGAAAGCATGTAATGCCGTACGTACTAGCTACGTAACTAGGACGAATTCAGCCGCTGCAGCGCGCTGTCTGGAGGTGAAATCTTGTGACCGGCTGCTCTGATCGGTAGTTTTTCGTGGTTTCTCCGACGAACACTAGGCGAATGCCGGAGCAGTACCTTAACAAACGGGCCACGGACCGTGCGTGAACTTTCCTTCCTCTTGTTTATCCTATCTCCATCCTTTAAACACACACGTACATGCACTACACTACCACACATGCCGGAAAAACTGTCGGAAACTTAGAGCTTTCCCGGCTGGTGGGAGATACCTTGTTGAGGAAGCTGAAGTAGATCGGCACCGGATTTCGCCGACCAGCGGGGTAGGATCTCCGTGATAGAAGCATACACTACACTTACAGGACTAATGAAATTATCAGTTGCCGCGCCCGGGTTCACTAACCAACCAATCAATAATGCCGTACGTGGGTTTCGATCCTACACTACTAATAAAAATGGGTGATCTGTTCTTCTAGTGCTGTATCCTTAATGCTTCTTTTATGTCACTACGTCTAGAATAATACATTTTATAAATATGTAGTAATTTAGAACTGTTATGTGGTGTCATTTCTCAGTCATCGTTGACAAATGACCGTCAGTAGGTCTTTGCCAGTGTCAGTCAGAACTCTCCTTATTCACTGAGAATTAATTAGATGACATTTCTTCCCCTACCAATATGTAATTTTCATAACCCTGCTTTACATTTCATTGCTACACCCTCGTAAAGAAGTATGTGTCATTTCTTCGATGAAACTGTAATGATTTGGGAGATGTGAATTAAACTTTGCAGTGATACTTATTGATAATTCAATGTTATGTATGAGGAAAAACAAAAATGAACGTATATTCCAATATGAATTGGATAAATGAAATGGATGAAGAAATTTTGAAAACACTGCTTCAAATACTGTGAACTTACCAATAAAAGAGACCTTTTTAAAACTGCAATTTTTCGTAATTTTACGTATTCAATTAAAAAAATTCACGTATTTCAAATTACTGATTGTTCATACACGAGAATAATATCATCCAGACGTGTTCTACATTTGCGTTTTTTACGCGTGTTCCAACGCCCGTGTCGGAGAGGGAAGCGCAAGCACACACATGATAAATTCGGTCGTTTTGAAAAACCGCTCTGGTCTTATCAGTGTTTACAGTCCGCTAAATCCACGCGAAACATTGGTTCGACCATTGCGTCCGCGCGACTAGTGGCGAAGGGGGCGGCAGAGGAAAGAACTAAATATGTCGGGGTGACTATTTCCTTGGCGTTTGCAAGCTCGTCATCCATGGATCCCTTGGGTTGCTTACAGACGTCACAGAAGCACAATGATCGATCTCTTGAAACGATATGGAAATGCGTCTTCCAAAGTATTATTTTTCCAAACTGCGGGAAGAAAGGAGGGGTGAATGTTTCACGTTTTTTAAACAATTTATTTACCCTTGCTCTTGTTTTTGTGGTCTTTAAAGGTTTTGAACAAAACATTTACAAGAACTTTTAAATGAATTATACTTTATATAATAAAACAATCTTGCAATATAACACTCGTTCGCTCTCCACATAAAAAATACAACTCTTCTTAAAAAATAACTAAACTGAAATGACTGTGACTCTATTAAATCACACATTTTGAATCTCTTGATACTAAATACTTTAAGGACATTTTTATTAAGTGTTTGAATTTCAAATTACGAATTATGGAAGACGAAATAACTTGTTCAAATGTCAATATTTTGTAGGGAGAGCGATATGAGAAGTTTGATCTAAACAATAAATTCTAGAAGATGCGCAAAAAGAGAGAAGATGAGGTCCTATTGGTTATTTATTGATCCATGATTTTAAGGTCTCTACTGATAATTCCCTTGGAATTTGTTCGTTTCTGATAAACCATGGAGCATTTATCGTTTTCTGGAGAAAACTTCAAGTGGTGATTCAGACTCAAAGATTTTGGACCAATCATTAGCTTTCTATGCTGGAAGAACATAATGATCGAGTTTCAGTTTGTGAGTGAGATGGTTGTATTAACTTAAAACGCGGAAATTAATAAGACCAAGAAATTGAAAAATTGGTGAATTCGTTGTCTGTTAATTCCATGAGAGTACTTTTTTAATTTATCAAAATTAATAGCTTTTACACGAGTGGTAGATAGTATAAGTATTTCGTGAATAAATATATTGAACTGAAATAAAACTATTGGAGGAACAAACAAGATGAAAAAATGTGCGATTCAGATATAAGCAAATGTTGGAATGACTAAATATCACCGCCTCCGGGAATGATTTAAAATAAAACAGTGGATGATAAACCTACACCAACGACTTTCAATTGAGGAAATACGATTACTATATTCACTTATACACAATCGTAGAAACGAAACGAGCACAAACGTTGCAAAAATATTACTTATATCAAACTTAGACTTCTTGTGCCAGGCAGAAATAAAATACCTTTCAGATTGAAGACTATTGAACGAAAACAGCACAATGAGATTTAAAGCAAATTTCTCTGAAGTGGCATGACCCCAACACAACTGCAAAATGACCGCTTCTGACGATTCACAAACGAAAGCAACGGGGCAAATAGCGACACAGAGATGGTCTTTTTTACATAAAAACCGTTCTCGCGGAGTGTTTTACATCAACTCAGTTAATTTACGAATGTGAATGAAGTCATGCGGCGTTGTTTCGTTTGTTTTCGTTCCGCAAAAAATGCGTCATAAAAATGTAAAAAGGCATGAAACATTATTGGTGGGTACATTTCGAGACAATTCCATTACGTTAATATACGGATACGTAATAAGGGACAATTTGACTGTTTCGAAATGAACTGCATCGGAAATTGGATGCCAAATTACATTACTCATTTACGATATCAAATTTCATCAGCATCCTTTGCAGAGATCGAATTATTTCATGCATTGTGATAGGAGAGCAGCGTATATCGATTTGCAGATTCTGGAGCTCAGATCAAGCTACAGCGAGACCAAACATTGCATAGCATTCCCTCATAAGCTGCTTTGTTTGCATATTCATTTAACTTTGTGCCTGGAAAACTCGCTCTTGAATAGAGTGATGTCTAATATGGGTACAAGAATATTTTTACAGTGAATCGAAAGTAGAAACGTGCAATAACACAGAATGCATGGGACACACTGTTAAAGGGATGATATGAAATGCAATATATCTACAAGTGTAGAAATATTGCCATTTCAACGATTCGAGTACAAAAACTGTTTTAGATACAAGAGAAATATGAATTGTAGTATAAATATGAATAGACTGGCTTCTAAAGACATATAATAATTTTTGTATTTATCACCCTGGTAAAACTTTCTGAAAAGTGTTTGGTTGATAAGTGGTAGCGTAATGGGCTACTGTACCATAAAGGACAAGCTGTACTATAAGGAACATAACAAAAATAAAAGACGTCGTCCTACAAGCAGAACTTCAAAAATGGCGCTGGGGAGGACACGTAGCCCGACTCAGCCAAGGAAGTTGGGCATACGCCGCAACAGTGTTGTATCCAAGAACGGAATGGAGGAATCAAGGCAGACAAAGAATGAGATGCGCAGACGAATTCAAGAAAGAAGTAGGCAACACCTGGACACGTGCAGCTCGCAACAGACCCATGTGGAAGCACATCGAATGTCAATACTGCAAACGACCCCTAGGTTTCAATAGATTTCAAGACATCCACAAAGGCAACAACCAAGAAGCCAACTACCCACCCTGAATGCAGGCGGCCTTTACTCTAAATGGGATTAAACCAGGCTAATAATAATCGCTATGGTACATCATTGGGGTATGCTGTTGGCATGGTGCCGATATTGTAGAAGTACATAATAGCGCAAAATACGTGCGTTGGTATCACACCACAAAACAGCAACATGTTATCATTACGAATTTCAGTCTTGTTTGTTGTTTTAAATAATATGTAAATTCTCTCGAATGTATTATAACGAATTGTGGGCTGTGATAGTTATATACGACCGACTCAACTGCAAAATATCTTCTATATTATTTGAAGTAAATGGGGCAAATATTCTAGTAAATCATTTAATAAAATAATAAACTGTTTCTCATCCATGTCATCAAGTTAAATTCTTCACTCATGTGTATAACATATTTTTGTTACTACATATTTAACAAAACACAAGTGACTACGGAAAAGGACAACATTTCAAATAACTCAGAACTCTAAGAGGATTGAAAATATTAACGTGAAATGTACGGGGAAGTGTTTCGAGAGGCATTCTACAGCTGACCGTAGTGAATGAGAGGACTTAGACAAAGAAAAAAAACTTTTGCATTTCATATCCAAAAGAGAGATGTAATGCGGAGCAATAATTATGACGAAAAGACGAAACTAAATAAGCGAGATTTGAACTTTTTATTTACACAGAAAGGAGAAGAAATCACTAGATAGTCGAGAACGAACGACGCAAATTAAGACTCGTCGATTGTCGGGAAACGAGCAGATGCTTATTATTACGAGTCCAGTACCTGGACAAGTGTGGTCTATAACAAGACTGCGCAAATGAAGTAATAAGAGTTAGTGAGTCTGCGGTGTCCAGGTGCATCGACCCGGGTACATTTCATTACACTAGAGCCGATCGCGCCAGAACGCCTCCCGTCTCCCATCGTTGGACTGGCTGGAAAAGCAGTGGCCCACGCCTGTTGCCTGCAAATGAGCTGTTGGTCTGGGCACGCCCACTTGAGCAGCCTTGGTATATACTAGAAGCAGAAAATTTAGGTTGCGCCAGATCATTTTCCTCTTAAGTCACCCTCATCTCTTTTCTGCCTGCCAGTAGCAATCATCTGCACTACGAGAACCCGACTCCGGAAATAATAGCAATCTACACTGGTGGACGTCCCGTCGAAAATATGACAAGGGAAAGGGCCGTGAGGTCTTCGAGGCAGGGAAATCGGCCGGAGGTGGACACGGAGTGACTTCTTACTAGTGACCTTCAGCCATCTAATTCTTCAGTCTCCAATACATCATTGAATGGCGAATGGAATTGATGCAAAGGTAAGTGGATGAGTGAGTGGGTGAGTGATAATTTTATGTTTCCGGGCGCATCAACTACTTGGTCCTTTGTCCTAGGGGTGTAGTACTAGTTAGAGTCCAGAGGAGGCAGTGTATTTACTCAGCTTGAAGATGAGATCCGGCGCAAACCTAAACGTCTTCTCGCAGGGTTTCCCCTCACAGGGATCTCCCTTCATAAGCTCCCAGCTCCCGAATGATCTCTCGACCCGTGTGCAAGTGTACTGCTACGTGTAAGAGTAAGTGTGCACAAGAGGAGAGGAGGGGATAACGATGAGGAAGGGAAGGTCACGTAATCCGTCGCTGTTTCGTTGGTAAATGCTACCGCATGCGCCTGGTATTGATCGGAGAAACAACGGAAAACTGCCGGTCAGAGCAGCTGGGTGCTAGAGTTCTCTTCCACAGCAGTTGAAATTACTCAGTTACAAATCCAGTATTGAAAACATGTCACTATTGGTAATCGAACCCAAGGACTTAGGCGTTGTGCCGCAGCGACACCAGTTGTTTCATTAAGCCATCTCAGCCGGTTTGATGCAATGGTAATAATT
>BLKR01010640.1:0-20967 GCA_011170035.1 Teleogryllus occipitalis | reverse complement strand
TAGGGAACGGATTTTAATGTAAATACATATTTTTACAGGGTCAAGATACCTGCATTCACTAATATTTTTTACACTTAACACGACATTCTGAAATAATTGGACAATTTTTATTTTACATATTTTTTACATATTTTGGTATAATTACATGTTTTTACATATTTTATCTATAGATACATATTTCGTTACATTTTAATATATTTATAGGTCGAAAATGAACATTTCACTTGTGATGTTCGAAATATATGTTACTTGAAAACTAACTTAGTTACTGAAAAACTTAAACAATACGCAATGCGCTTGTATTAACGCCGGGCAATCGCTATTAATTGTCAAACTTATCTCTCCCCGCCCCATCTGCTTCTTGGAAACAGCGTAGTGGGGATCAACGATGAGCGGATGTAGTATGTGAAGCAGAAGGAACTTCAACCACGTGCTTACTCGTGTTTCATAGATCCCATGTGTAATAAAAAAATTCAGATCATTGTCTTATCCCTTTTCTGGAGTTGGGGTGAGGAGTATGCTCCCTTTACCCCCCCCCCCACTTCTATCACAGGCTACACGGTACTATTCACTTGAGCTCCGGCTCCTCGTAAACAACATTGTATATAATACGAATGTATTATATGTTTCGGATGAAACTAGCGAATAATTGCTTCTGTAGATGTAAAACTTTCATTCAGCCTCTCTGAATCATGTAAAGATCTGATCGACAACGTACTCTGCTCGGAAAACGTTTGAAAAATGGAATTGTAAACATTATAACGAATATTTATTTCAAATATTTCCTATTTTTTCATACATATTTTGGAAAAAATAAGTACATATATATGTACATATTTTGCTTTTTTTATTACAACAAAGTCCGTTCCCTAATGATATGAAATATGTCGAAATGGTGTAATGAGAAGCACGGGAAACGCTTCCGTTACTAGCCGGGAATCCCCTCTGAACACTACACATTCCCCAAGCGAGATCGAGATTTGCAATCGAGCGAGATTTTCACTCGGGTGCGCATGGGAGGACAGCTAGCGGTCGTCGCTGCGCTACAGGCCATCCCACGCGCACGAGTAGGACGAAGCGCGTAAGTGAGACAGCGAGGGGTCAGCCTGTGGTTGCAGAGGTGGATTCCCTGCGTGGGCTACTACACACACGTATCATATTCTACCACGGAGCACAAGTCTTCGGGGTGGGCACCTAGGTGATCGCCTTTATCCACCCCTCCCGCCGACGCACATAATACATACGATAATACAGAAAGTGTTGTGTTAACATGTTATCATACTCATTTCTTCATGTAATCACGGAATTTGATATCAAAAAGTTTTTCTGATCAAATATTGTCGGCCTATCGTTCTATTAATTGCTAAAGGTCTTTAATTTATGCCACGGTACTAATGAAGGAAAGTTTTAGAGAAACTTTTTTCTCTAACATAATAATGCCTAAGGCTTTTAGAACAATATTACATTAATATTAATACCTGCTAAACACTCATATTAAATTCCTCATTCACGTGACTAAAAACACATTTAGAAGATATTTAAGCATCAAAAACGTATGCCAGAACTTAAGATGAATTGTTTATATTGAACAGTTCCATGATCAGAGTTAATTTGTCTAGTAGAAGTCCATAAAATTATTACTTAAAGGATAAGATAAGAACATTAGCACCTCTGATTATCATCTGTATATTTTAAAGCAAAAATAAACTAGTTCACTATGAAAAACATTTCTTATATGTTTAAAGAAGAAATAATTTGTTTGGGATGTATATTTTCTTATTGTATGAATACTAACTAAATTACAAATAGTACAAATGGCTCCTCCTTCCTTGAGTTCCTCCAGAGAACATACACGCACTGGAAATCGCTTCTGAATTCCTCGGTCACGTCTTGTGATTGGAGGTCGTGTTCTGGCGCGTGCCTCCGCATCCCCTCTGCAGTCCCTCTGCAGCTGGGCGTCTGGGAGCGCGGGCAACGAACCACGACGGAGGCGCAGTTCCAATTAAACGGCCCCAGCGGAGTGCGTTCATCAGGACGCCGCAGACCGGCTCCGCCCTTCAGAGACGGCCGTGGGGAACGGGTCTATGAACGAATCAGGTTATTTCGGATCGCGAATCAATCAATTGGGAACCACGGGGTACATAACAAGACTTTTACTATATTTAAGATAAAATGTACTTATACTTATAGATATTTTAATGCTATTTTATTACAGAATTGTTTTATTCTTTTGAACTAGAGAAAGTCTTCAAAGCTTTCAACCAAAACAAACTATATTATAAATAGGAATTGAAATTCGAATAATATCGGCATTCCTTTAATCTCCTTACGCGTGTTCTTGATAAAAATACAGCTAATCTTAATACTTCTAAAAACGCTAGCAATAAAAGATAAATACGTACAAGTCTGTATTAGACAGATTTTCTTGGCCAAATCTGTACCGTCAGTAATCCATTTATTTAAACGTCCTTGAAAAATAGATGTGCTAAAAGTATGTAATGACTCTTCTTGGAGGATTCCATTTTTCCATATTTATCGTCAACAACTATTTTACTATTTTTTGGTGCACTTATAAGCGTTGTAAGTTTTAGTGTTAAAAACCCTTACAATTTTCCAAATTATTGAATATTTGTATTTGAAGCTCGTTACTTCATTATAATGGGGAGTAGAATATTAACCTTTTATTAAGCATCCTGTAGTAAAACTTGTAATAAATATAACTTACATATATTCTTGTATTTAATAACTTACGTACACTCGCATTTCCGGCATTCATTAGATATAGTATATCCCCAAGCTTTTTATGCAATCTGCACGTCGTTAATGAACGATTAGTAGCCAAGAAAAGTGATAAAAGACATAAACAAACCGAGAATAACAGAATTCGGAACCAGAAATCAATCACTTCCAAAAGCACAATGAAACAAACGATTCCAAAACAAATCATCCAGAAAGAAACCGGCATCTGCATAGAAAGAATGGAAAACCACAGGAACTAACCAATAATGTTAATAACATGGAAGCCAAATTTACGCACAAAAGTTGAATATTAGTGCTTATTAGTTTTACCTTTGCAAATGGCAAAAGAGAAAAACGAATACAGTAGTTTCAGCCCTAGAAATCGGAAAACCGAGCCCGAGGAACTCCAGAAATGAAGAAACTGATTTCTAGCGGTGATCGCATTACGCGTGTCCACCTGCTCCCAGGAGCCGCCCGCAATTGAAGCCAGCGATCGTGGGGGAGGAGGCGACGGAACGAAGAGGGTGGCAATTAAACCGGGTGGCGGTGGCGGCGGCGGCGGCATCGGCGGCAGCGCTGGTGGTGGAGATGGCGGCGGCAGATGGCTGGCGGCGGTTGCGATGGCAGTGGCAGTGGTGCCGGTGGTGGCAGTGGTGGCGGTAGCGGTGGCAGCCGTGGCGGTGGCGGTGGTGGCGGTGGCGGTGGGGGCGGCGGTGGCGGCGGTGGCGGCGCGTGGTGGCGGCGTGGTGGTGGCGGCGGTGGCGGCGGCGGCGGCGGTGGCGACAGCGGCGGCGGCGGCGGTGGCGGCCGGGGCTGGTGGCGGCAGGGGCGGCGGTGGCGGCGGGGGCGGCGGTGGCGGCGGCGGGGGCGGCGGGGCGCGGGGGCGCGGGGCGGCGGGGGCGGCGGCGGGGCGGCGGAGGCGGCGGGGGCGGCGGGGCGGCGGGGGGGGGGGGGGGGGGGGGGGGGGGGGGGGGCGGTGGCGGCGGGCGGCGGTGGCGGCGGGCGCAGGGCGAGAAGCGTAGGGCTTAATCCGCTCAGAAGGTTATACTGCAGAGGGTATTTTAATGTTTCCAATCCGGGAGGGCTTGTTAATGTGATCGTTGGCTTTGTGCAAATCTCAGCCGCGGATCGACGTGTGATGAGATGGTGTGAGTGGAGCTTTGATGACGGCTGGATGGGAGACGCAATGGTCGTGGCGGAAAGGAGAGGGAGATTAGACAAACGAGAGAACTGACAAAGATAATGAAACAAGGAGAAGGCCGCACTGAAGAGCTGGGTAATGTGATCAAAGAAGACGTTGGTGCCTACTTATGCGGAAAGAAAGGGTCGCAGGGTGATCGAGACAAAATAATTGAAATGAGGTGACGTGGATGAGGAAAGACAAAGGCAGGAATGTGGTGATGTATAAAGGGGGAAGGTGAGAAAAGATAAAAATAAACATGTGAATCGGGAACTCGTGTGGCTGGTCGACACGATGTGTATATAAATGACATGAGTGATACAAGTTTGACTCAAACAGCGAAACACAGGAGGCAAAGAGAACTCATAAAGAGGAAGGAGGATGGCAGAAGAAGCAAGAAAGGAACAAATCGAGGACGCACGAAGAGGAAGGGGAAAACGGAAAACAAAGAACGAAAGGGCAGAAGAGCGAAGACTGTTTAGAAGTAGTAAAATGGGAGTATACCGGGCACAAAGAGGGCTGCTGCGGGTCGCGAGAGAGTTCATTCTACTCGTATCCTTGCGAAGAAGGACTACTGGCTTGGGGTGTGGAACGGGCAGCAGGATGAGAGGCTGCCCGTGGGAAAAGGGACGTGGAACGAGCGAAGGGAAGTTTGCGACGGCGCGCGGTGGGGAAAGCGGCGAGGGAGCATCACGGGCGCTCAGCGGGGAGCTTTCATTGCGGCGACTGTAAAACGCGCCATGAGAGGGAGCAGCTCTTGCTCTCTCTGGTGCTATTCTACCGGCGCTCTCGCTTCCGCTCTCTCCTTCGCTCTCGTTGCACTCACACACCCGCTCACACACCTGTTCACACATCCGCTCTCGTACCCGCCCTCGTACCCGCCCTCGTACCCGCTCCACCTCGTATCCACTCTCATGCCCTCTGTAGTACCCACTCTCTGCCGTACTCTCTCTCGAATCCATTCTCGTACCCACTCTCATGCGCGCTCTAGTACCCACTCTTTCTCATAGCCGCTCTGGTACCCGCACTCGTACCCGCTGTCGAACCCGATCTCGTACCCGCTCACGGATCCACTCTCCTGCCCACTGTAATACCCACTATCTGCCGTACCCTCTCTCGTATCCTCTCTCGTACCCACTCTCATGCCCGCTGTAGTACTCACTCTCTCGTAGCCGCTCTCGTACATGCTAGCGCTACCGCTCTCTCGCACTATTACCGCTGTCTTCAACGTCTGTCTCAACGCCACTCTCCCCCCATCTCTCACCTTCGCTCCCTCCGCCGATCACCCGTCGTACTCACCTCCGCTAAATCAGCTTTGCCACACCTGTCCCTTGCCACGCCTGACTTTGTCCCACAGCCATGTGTTTCCAGCTACGCTTTCCACTCTCGCTCCCTCTCCGTCTCCCCTCCCACGACTTTCTCTTCTGCCTAACCCTTTGTAACTCACTGTCATTACCCCTGGGGTCACCCTATCCCTCGCTCCCATCCTTCACCCTACTTCTGCTCCCGACACCGTTTCTCTCCCTCCACCAATGTCGTTCGTGTCTGACTCTCACGTCACACCCCCTCCGCCGCCACCCCAGCGACCTCCCTTCATTCGCAACGCTATGGATGTTCTCATCGAAGCCAAGTGCGCGCATTTGTGTCAGTTCCTCTTCACACTGCCCTCCACATTATCATCATCACCCGGTTATAGACATGCACACTCTATTTGACTCACAAATTAGGTTCGAGCTGGAGGGCGGACTAAGAAATTTACCAGCAAATGGAAGCTATGTTTTAAATTAAAACCTTGATGCCAAAATTACGACAAATTAAATAAATGAGACGTGAAACTACAAGCATAAAAAGGGGGTAGCTAATGTAGTGTGAACTCCTGCGAGAGTAATCTTCGTATAGTCGACTAACGATTATCAGGAACCCGGTTAACGGAGACTCAGGAGTCATCTGATGAAAATCACAACAAAATAATCAATTAAGAAAAAACCAAGGAAGTCTATAAATGTGTTACTGTCTCCTAGTGTGTTTTCCCCTAGTGTCTGTGGTGTCACCTAGTGCGATACTGTCACCAGTTCTAGAAATATTGGATCATTCCAAGAAAAGTAAGTTATACTAGAAAATTATCACGCTTTTAGTAAATAATTTTATTCTTCTTAGTAAAAATATGTTAATGTTTATCTAAGATATTTTACTGTTACAGTGGTATGTATATTAACAATTCTTTAATACACAAAATGGTACATTTTTCACCTCGTTTTTGACGATCTTTTAAAAAATGTTATGCTAATTGGATTTTTCTAGAATATAACATGAGAAAGTAACAGTTTCTTAAATTTTACTGACGATACAATGATTAGCTAATCATGAAATCTAAACATACTCAGAATTTGGATGAGTAGTTATATATAACAGTTTTGGACCTTACCTCACTCCAAATAAAAAAATACCAAAAGAAAATTTAAAATAAAAGAAACAATAGATTTTTATTTTGGCATAGAGGGTTAGGTATGGTGAAAAACAGCAGTAAAATTATAAGTGCGACGGGCATTTCAATTCAAATTCAATTTTCACGTTGATATACTAGCTAGAATACTGTTGACTCCGGAAAAGAAAATGAAAACGGAAACATAGTACAATTCTAATTCTGATGGCATAAATTTGCCAATCGGTGGTACCCTTGCGGATTACAGTAGTTGTTGTGCGAATAAAATTCTCAGTTGTAGAGAGTTCCACGACGGTCTCACGACTCGATGATGCTTGTTAACTTGAACTATCTTACTGTCTGTTTAGACTCCCCCATCGAACCCTTACCTTGTCTAACGCCCTTCCATCCCTTACCATGGCACCGGATGATGGGGTGATGGGATGATGCTGATCTCCGGGCATGAGTTGGGGGAAGGTAGTGAGCGAATGAAGGGGTGAAGGAGAGTCAAATGCATGGGCGAAAGGACGAAATACAAGGGGGACGAGAAGGTAAGGAACGAACGTACGAAGAAAACGAAAGATGAAACCACACGGGCGCTGGAAAGCTGGAGTGCGTGATGTGAACGCAGAGGGCGAGAGTGTCATGTGATGTCGGTGGGCGTGCAAGAAGTCTGGGGAGAACGCGGTGAACATCTAAGGGGGACAAGGCACGAATAGGTCACTTTCGTGAGAATTCTGTAGTTCAGGGGGCTGGATGAGGAGATACAAGGGTGTCGGGATGAAGTCAAAGTGCAAGGGGGACGACAGCACAGACGGGGTGAAGGCGGAGAAGGGGAATACGACAGCAGATGTAAGTGAAAACTGTGCGTGGTGGCAACGGTTCGAGAAGCTTGTGAAATAACTAAGAGAATATGTACGGTGTAAGGTGTAGTGTCAATGACACAGCCAACGAATGCCAGGGTTGCAAGGGACACGGACGTTGCTGGTCAGGAGGTATCGGGAAGTGACGGCAAGGATAACAGAGGGTCGGAAGAGATCGAGGAGAATGGATGAAGACCAGGAAGATGGGATAAACCGCAGTCGCTTACAACAAGGGAACAAGGAGGTAAGGGATAGTCTATGGTGATGTTGACAGTCAGGCGGTATCGGTATCAGGGGTCGGAAGTGACGGCGGGGATAACAGCGGGTCGGAAGAGATCGAGATGAACGAATGAAGACCAGGAAGATGGGATAAACCGCAGTCGCTTACAACAAGGGAACAAGGAGGTAAGGGATAGTCTATGGTGATGTTGACAGTCAGGAGGTATCGGGAAGTGACGGCGGGGATAACAGCGGGTCGGAAGAGATCGAGATGAACGAATGAAGACCAGGAAGATGGGATAAACCGCAGTCGCTTACAACAAGGGAACAAGGAGGTAAGGGATAGTCTATGGTGATGTTGACAGTCAGGAGGTATCAGGGAAGTGACGGCGGGGATAACAGCGGGTCGGAAGAGATCGAGATGAACGAATGAAGACCAGGAAGATGGGATAAACCGCAGTCGCTTACAACAAGGGAACAAGGAGGTAAGGGATAGTCTATGGTGATGTTGACAGTCAGGAGGTATAGGGAAGTGACGGCGGGGATAACAGCGGGTCGGAAGAGATCGAGATGAACGAATGAAGACCAGGAAGATGGGATAAACCGCAGTCGCTTACAACAAGGGAACAAGGAGGTAAGGGATAGTCTGTGGTGATGTTGACAGTCAGGACGTGTCAGGAAGTGACGGCGGGGATAACAGAGGGTCGGAAGGAATCGAGGAGAACGGGTGACAACCAGAAAGGAGAGATACCGGAGAAGTTTATAACAAGAGAGCAAGGAGGTAAGGGACATCCTGTGGTAACGTTGACAGTCAGAAGGTATCGGGAATTGACGGTAGGGATGACAGCGGGTCGGACGAGATTGAGGAGAACGGGTGACGACCAGAAAGAAGAGATACCGGAGTAGTTTATAACAAGAGAGCAAGGACGCCGGGGATAGCGCAGGGAGATGGTGGATATACGATAGGACTGACGAGGGGGCGGGGGCTAGACCGGATGCGTGAGGGCGCGGACGGCGGAGTCCTCAAGTACAGAAGGCGGAGGGGCGTAAAGCGGCCTCGCAAGCAGTGCAATTCATTAGGGCCGGGCGCCCGTCCTCGTCTGGCTGCGGTGAGCGAGGAAACGTCCCCGCTCCACTTGCGGCGAGCGAAAAATACACCACCCCAAGGCCCCACCGCCGACATTCGGATGATAATTGGAAACGTCAGCTTTTCGATCCATCTCATTTCATTGGCCGCTCCGACGCGAATTACTTCCACTGGGATGCGTCTCCCCTAGACCCAACCGACGCTGTAAGGCTCCACCGAAGAGACCCGGATTTCATCACCGATGGCTGTCGAGCTGTTGGGAATATCAACCAGGAGGTTGACAAGCATCGAAAATCTGCTGCTTTCATTGCTGTTTTAGGACGGTTTTGGACTTGCGAAACAGAAAGGAGCACTTCCGGAATGAGCTATACTCCCGAAAGCCGCTATGGAGGGAATCCTCTGAACATGTCCGTTCTTGATGTCTCCTACAAGTTGCTCGTATGTACGAATAACTCACATACTAAGAGCATTAAATTATGCACGGTCATTTAACATGATTTCATGAATAAAGTTACACGATCATCATTTTTTGAATCCATAGTGCTGAAAATATTGATCACAAAATCACAATAAAAGTCACACATACAAGAATCACTTCAGTCTCAGAGCATTAGAGACAAAAAATCTAGCTTTTTCACTGTCTGTTGGTAGTGACTATTCATCCTTCAGAAATGCATTATTTGCTGCCACATATTTATATTATTTTGGAAATATTTTAAAAAGACTCAAATAACCTTTTAATAACTGTGAATCATTATAAAAAACAGTTCAGAAAAATATGATTAAAAGGCATTAGAAATTTCGTTAAAATTTCTCAAATGCCTTACAAATAAATTTTATTTTCAATCAAGTCTTATTTCCTGTGGTACGAAGTTGCACCGAACTCTATCAGGAGCTGCCCTCGCAACTACTTATTAAACTTCTCGCTCATATTCTCGCTCTGGTGATATCAACATCTGGGGAAGGCGCGTCCGATATGGCTCGCCCCCGCCCACACACGCCGCTGGGGCGCCTGGGACGAAGTAGTTTACTCCGAGGAGACGTCGCATTTGAATCCGCCGGCCGCCGAGCGATGGGAGCTCGGAAGCGAACTGATGAAAAAGACGACGGCGCTGTGAGGGTGGCGGGGGGCGGGGCGACTCACTCAGGAGATCGCGGTAAGTGGGGGGAGTAGGGGGCGGCAAATGGAACAAGAGGAAGGGCTGAGAACGGGTGCGAGGTGTGAATGCGTCGGTGTGGAGGGGAAAACTGGTGTAGTGTGAAGGGAAAAAGGGAAATATGAATGCTGAGCCGTGTAAGTTTTGCCCAAAGAGAAGGGTGGTGTGCGAAAATACAAGAATTGACCTATGAGGAGTGGCGACACATAGTAAGGCGTGAACAGGAGGAAAACTTAATGGAAAACACACTGAATGGAGCCAAATTCGCTCAGAATATTGCGGCACGTTGAGGAAGCGGAATGGGCAAATGGAACACAAGGAAGGGCTGAGAAGAAAGATCGTAGGATTATGTGCGAATCTGGGAATGTGGTGGGGAAAATGGTGTAGTGGGAGGAAAGTAGAAGCAAACAACAACAAATATAATGCAACAGGAATGCTATGTGGGAAAAAAAACTTAACCAAAAAGGAGAATGGAATGTTTGAGAAGGGTAGAATTGCTCTGTCAGAAGTGGTTACAATAATATAAGAACGCGAAATCAATAGAAGATCCTGATGGAAAAAATGAGGGATGGGTGCGAGATTCGCTCGGAAAATCCGGGGAGGGAATAATGATCGGGAGAGGCATGGGGAGTAAAAGCCGGTGACGGAATGCGGAAACAAAACTCAGGAAATAAGGTTCGATTGGTAACCGAAGGGAGAGTTGGAATCGCTTCGGAGATCGGCGAGGAGAGGAGGGGACTGGAGAGAAGGAAGCATGGAAAGTGAAACTCGCATGAGCGGGTGGGTAGCAGGCAGTAGGGGAGGGGATGCGGGCCGAATGGCCTGAAAATGTGATGGGGAACAGGTGAGGAGTGCGAGGGGAGAAGTTCAGATGAAGCAAGAACAAATATTTACAAACAGGGGTGCGAGGCAAGGCGAGGGCGAGAATCGATCGAAGGGACAAATACACGACCCCGATGTGTTACAAATTCATTGGGCGAGTTGAAGACGAAAGAAATGTGGGAGGTAGTAGATGTAGGAAGAAATGTGCAGCTCTTCTAGTGGAGGGAGCAAACGAGGGAGTGAAAAAGAGTAGGAAAGAAAATGGAGATGACCTAAGCCAGATGGTCGGGAAACTCCAGGGAGGATGAAAAAGAAAACTCCAGGGAGGGTCGAGAAAGCTGCAGGGTATATGTGACGGAGAGAACTGCAACGTCGGACAGGACGATTACGAGGAGTGCAAAGGTGATTGAAATGACTGGCACTCATAGGATTGGAGATTAGAAATCGAAACAGAGCGTTAGAAGAGTTGAAGTAAGAGACTGAAAGATAGCAGAAAAGACATGTCTACGGATTTTGGGTGGAGAAGAGTGTGAATGACGAAGTAGATGGGGAGGGAAAAAAATAGACGGATTCCGGTAAGAAAGCTCGGGTTACGACGGAAGAGAAGTAGAAGGTGCAGATAGAGGCGAAGGAGAAAATGTAGGAGAAACATGTATGGTAACTTGGATTAAGACGAGAGAAGAGCCGAGGAGAATGGAAGGGTGGATTCAAGAAAAGCGCGGGGATTTTTGGGTGGGGAAACGAAGACGGAGATGCAGCGTTGAGAGGGCAGGTATGGAAATAAGTGCAGGAGGAACGCAGAAACTAAGATATAAGTCAAGTTGTGGTGGGGCGAAATACTTGGTGGAGGATTCAAGGACTGCGTGAAAGCGATCGTATAAACAAACGGAGACGAAGGCGAAGACATTGAGGAAGTAGACACGGTGAAGAATGTAGGAGGAAAGAGAGTAAACATGAGGGGATGGAGACGTGGAGGAAGAAGAGGGCACGTAGAACGTGTTGGAGAATTTCAAGGACAGCACCAGGGAGGAAGTCGGAAGCGAACGGAGACGAAGACGGGAATGTTGAGGGGCCAGATACGGAGGCGAACGTAGAGGGAAGACGAGAGGCAAAGGCGAAGGTGGGCGGGGCCGAGAGCGGAGCCGTAGAGAACGCTTTGGAGGATTCAAGGACAGCGCCGGGGGTGAAGTCGCGAGCGGGGGCGCGCCGGGAGAGCAGCGGCGTAGGGGTGGAAAGAGGTCCTCGGCGGCTGCGAAGGGGGGGGGGCGGAGGGGAACGGCGGGGCGCCAGGTGAAGTGGCGAGGGGGCGACGGAGCGACGAAAAAAAAAGTTGTCAACATCCAAGACGAGGGACGCCCTGACAGCGGCGGTGGCGCGGCGCCGCGCCGGCGAGGCAGAGGGGTGGGGGCGGGGCGACGATGATGGTGGTTGTGGTGGTGGTGGTGGAGGTGCAACCAGCGATGAAGTCGATGCGGGAGCACGTGGACGTCGGAGATAGCAGCGTCCTGGATCTAGGAGCGAGAAGAGAAAATGGAAGAAGGCTGGGCTTCTCGACGTCTAGAAGCCTGGCATAAAACTTTTCGATTCTTATTTAGTAAGTGTGAGTCAGGATTCCTGCAGTTTCTCCTCTTCATTTAGTCTGAATTGTGGTTTCTTCTATGTGCGATGCTGAGTGACGTTTGTGTGTAAATTTCCTTTCCTAGCCAGAGATGTATTCTACATTCGCAGAAATAGAGTTTAATTACAGTACATTTCCTTAATTTACAATGTTATTTTGATGTCTTTGCTGATATTAAATGATATTTCGAACTACTGTGAATTCATTTACGAGAACAACGTTCCGATTTTATAAGAATGATTTCAGAAAACAAACGCATACATCAACCGGAACATGTACTTTGGGCGTGTGTTATTTCCGAATTAAAATACAAAAGCCGGATAAAACAATTTCATATTTGCGAAATATTCAGTAAAATGAAGAATCAAGAAAGACAATGTCATTTTGGAAATAATAAAATACATCACAATACTCTCTCGGAATTATAATAACTTAAGTCTTGAATTACTCATTTAAATATTCAAATGTCATCGTGGTTGTGTAACGTTTATATGCTAATATATGACTAAGAGTAAAAACTGATAGCATTTTCCGTTCACGTCTGAACAGTAAAATTAGCTTTCTTTATCCAAATTATTAAAGAATTTTTGAACAAGGTTTTAAGTTAACAAATAAAAAAGAGACACAATGGCGACAGATCTACGATCTCTCTCTCTCTCTCTCTCTCTCACTCTCCCCCTCTCCCTCCCTTAATAAGTGAATTTCTCTCAGCATTATATCTCTCAATATTATATTAGTCCAATGTCAGCCTATATTTTGTTAGCAAGGACCACATTTAAAAGAACTTAGGGATGGTCGCGGACTGTATCAGTTTCAAGACGCCTTGGAGTGGCCTTTTGAAGAGACACCGCTTGCCACATGTGGTGTTCCTTTTGAACCTGCACCGCCCCCTCTCGGGTTCCTCCTCCAGAATCTCTGTCGTGGGGCTGGATGAACGAGGAAGCACGTGACGCGTCCATGGCTCTCCACCTCCAAACACACAAACAGTAAATGTCATTATTGATAAATTAATAACCTGTAATTTGGACATTGAGAGAGAGACGTCGATGAGTTGGCGAAATACATAAGTATTTTTCTTTAAACCAACTTAATATTTTTTCCTATTCTAAATTTAGAGCGCTTAAATTTCGTAAATCTAGGACTCAACAAAGGATGTAGGAAAAACTCCTGCCATTTGTTTCGCATCTTGAACAATCTCAGCATTTTGCATTAGTTAATCTCAACAATTATATCATATAAAATACCCTGCATATACTCACAAATGTATTCGCGTCAGGACTTTGCTTTCTGTTTCTAGCATTACAAATAAGTATTATGCTCAAACTATTTCAAAGAAACCTCATAAAAGAGTTACGAGGGACACAAAATCTCTTTTATTCACGCAGAGTTCTCTCCACAGCAATTCAAGAGAGTAGGAGAAATAAGGTTCAAGAGGAGAAAAATATGTGATGAGAAAACAGATACGCCAATACCAATGAGGAGACGCACATTTGGTTAATATTATGAGGAGAAGTGGAAGAAGCAGGAAGAGGATAAGACATGAAAGAAAATAATAGAAAAAAGCGGTCAAGCGCCGTTTGGATAACGCACTCTTGGTAAAGAAACAAGGAGGTGAAATTGAAAGTGCCCACAGATATACGAGGAATAGGAAAGAGACCATGATATTGAGGAGACTAACATTCGATTGGAAAGATGGAAAACAAATGGGGAGAATGAACGATGAAGTGAAGAGAAATGGAATTCTGGAAATAAGATAGTAGAAAAGAAGAAACAATAGGGACCACGCGGTAGCACGGTATCACGCGTAGAAAGAAAAGAAAGAAGGTTGAATAAAAATGGATGGACAGTGTTAAGCATAAAGAAAGAACGAGAAAAGAGCAAACGAAAGGGATGGGTGGAAAATAGTTTAACATAAATGAGAGTAAACTGAGATAAAGGGAAGATGGAATGAACATGAAAAGAGAAGAGACTGGAGAGAAGGTGACAGAGTCTTTCCATCACACAGAGTCTTCACCAATACAATACGGGAGGGTATGACAAGAAGATTGAAGAGGAAGAACATATATTATAGAATACGGAGAAGGAAGAAACAGAGACGGCATAAGGTTGAGTAGGTAGGCAAAGTTTTGCTTTGAATAAAGAACAGAGAGGGGTGAATGACAAGAAGGAGTGGGTGGAAGATGGCAAAAGATCGATCGCTCAAAGTTGTGCAGGTTGAAGAGAAAGAATATTCAGAAGAGGGATCAAGAGAGACAACACATGGCTAAAGAAACAGAAACGAATGATTAGGAATACGAGTGAGATGAGGAACGGAATGAAGTCGGAGAGAGAGAGAGAAAGAGATAAAGAGAAAGAGAGAGAAAGAGAGAGAAATAAGGAGAGAGAGAAAGAGAGAGAGAAAGAGAGAGAGAAAGAGAGAGTGAGAAAGAGAGAGAGAGAAAGAGAGAGAGAGAAAGAGAGAGAGAGAGAAAGAGAGAGAGAGAAGAGCGCACAAAGAGGATTCCGATCGCGCGGAGTCCTCCAACGTCCTTCCAACACGCGAAGCGTCAACCGACATCCTGCATCCACGGCGCCGATCGTATCTCGCGCGCCATTAGAGGGGCGTTTTTGCCTTGGCCGGGCGCGGGCGCGGGCGGGTGGCAGGAGCCGCTCATTTGCGTTGACAGCTCCCGAAGGAGACATCTGGCCGCGGGAGCAGCTGCTCCAGGAACCGCCGATGGGCGGGGCCGCCGACAGATACATCACGCAGGGGCGGGCGGGAGGAGCGGATGGCCGTGTTCTCGCATACTTAAGGCGTTTAAGAAGCGCCACGTGGCGGAGCGGTCGGTGAACGTGCGCCTGTCAATCGCCACGCTCAAATCCTCATTTCTACACGTGAGAAATTTTTCCATTTGGGCACCCATTGCAGTATGTGGAGTGGTGGTGGACGCTCTCTGGCCAGATGCAAGGATAGATCTCATGGTCTGAGCTTTGGTATTAATAAAGTCATCTCTTATATTATTATTATTATTATTATTATTATTATTATTATTATTATTATTATTATTATTATTATTATATTATTGAATATATGTACCTGTATGGCACATACATTGTGATAAGGCAAGAACCCTGGGTTTAGTTTAAATGATAAAATCAGCATCCAGCGTTGGAATAAAGGCATTGTTTTCAAATTCGGAAGTCAAAGAAGACCCGTTGTTAGGACAACCGATCAACAAAGTTTAATATTCCATGCTTGGTGTCTTAACGCTGTGCAGATACACACGGTCCCGAACACATTGTATGGAAAAAATGTAAAGAGGGCTTGGATAGCCATGATCTTGTGAAAGGACCCATGGGATCATTCTCTAGAAAAAATTGAAGCAAACGCACGTAGCGGTTGGTGAGGTGCAAAGGGATTTCAGCATAGGTTGGTTATTGTTTAAATGAAAGTGGGGCGGGAAGTTATGATTAGTTTGACGTTTGAAATCTTGGTAATGTTTAAATAATAGTATTAAATTGTAATTGGACATTTTATTAATGTAGTAGTTGGAATTTCGAATTAAAATAAACTCCGTGTTTCGAGGGGATATACATTAGGGTAGCTTCGTAGATGTAGAATTTTCAATAAGTAGCTGAATATAGACAGTCACGAGTAGCTGTTTCTTACGAATCACAGATAGGGAAAGTCGCGACTGCGTATTAATTTATGGGAATATTAAGTCCTAGAAATAGCAAATAGTTGAGGATATTCAGGAACATTTTTAATTTAAACAAGGACGCGATAATTGGTATTACAAGGATTTCATGGACAACATTCTGCTAGTCAGCCGAGAAGCCGTATAATAAGATTTTATAGTAAGCTTACGAACTTATATTCAAACCCGTACGGTGTTTTAATGTTCTATTTCGAAAAATAATTCTCATGAGATAGAAAGAAATTGTAATATACATATAAGAATAAATGTTAAATCTTTATTGTTGAAAAATTCTGATCATTTATAGTAGTTGCAATCAATCTCATTATTGGTTTCAATCAAAAATAATTTCCAGGAATCGTGATTCTGCATAGAATTACACGTCCACACGCAACAGGTAAGGAGTAATATGTTGTATGTCGAACCCATGGTTAATTTGAAAGTGAATTTAATAAATTAATGTTAAGAATTTCACAACATACACACACATACATAAACCTATCAAAGAGATATTACGAGGTATATTAGTCTGAGAAAATAGTCGAAAATAGTCTCACAATGAGAGATAGTCTTACGCAACAAAACGTAAAACGATCAAGACCTCACCAGCTCGTTTTCGACCCTTACAACTACTTTCTCTCAGCAAGTAAGCAAGCAACCCATAGCAGCTTCCCCAGCGCCGAACCCGGGGCCGCGCTGCGCCGATGAATATTTCATCTGTAATCGGCGCATTATGCCGCGCGCCCCTAAATATTGCAGAGCGCAGCAGCCGCGAACGCCGCTAACCATCCGCGCTAATCCCATTAATTGCTACTGCAAGTAGCGCCGCCCACGCCCACCCACGCGAAGTTGGTACGACTGCGCAGCGTTGAAGCTCTCCCCCCCCCCCCGCCACGACCTACGACTGTGCAGCAGTGGGGGAGATATAAGAGAGAGAGAGGGGAAGAGGAAAGGGTAAGGAGGGGAGGTGGATGAGGTGAGGAAATAAAGGAACGAGGTAATGATAGGAGGAGAGGGGTGGCGGAAAAGGAGTGCAGAGGGGTGAGAGTGGGGGAAGAGGAAAGCTAAACGTGGGGGTGAAGTAGGTGGAGAAGAAATGGGAGGAGGAGAGAGGAAGTGGAAGAGGGAGATAGAAGATAGAAGGGGTAGAAAGAAGGGTGAGGGCTGGGGGAGAAGGGAAGCCAAGAGTGGTGATTAGGGGGGATAAGTTGTGAAGTGAAGAATCGAGGGCGAATTGGCGATGCCGGTGCTAAAGTTGGAGGGGACGGAGAAGGAAAGGATACATGGAGAACGGTGAAGTTGGAACAGAAGTAGGATGGGACGAAGAGATGAGCGACTTGAAGTGATGGGTTGGAACAAAAAAAGGGATTAATAGGAATAGGGTGTTCAGTTTGGTGGATACAGAAAAGGGTTGGTGACGAGCGAGGGGTGGATGGAAGGAAGAAAAGAGGTAATGAGGAAATACGACGAAAAACCCGAGAGTGTGAAGTCGAGGGATGAAAACAGGGGGAAAGGAAAGGGGGTAGCGGGTTGTAAAGGAGGGCGAAGTGGAGGGGATGAGCGAGGAGGATGGGTGGTGGAACCAGAGGACTGTGCATGGGTGAGCTGGCTGCGCTGTGGAAGCTTCTCTGGCTGCGTGTTAGTTCCTTCTGGCCTTGGAGACTGCGAATTAGTTTTCTTGATGTAATACTCTGCTTAATTACTACACACATTTCGGGGAGATGCTAATTATACGTTTTAGCACAGACTAAGGAAAGGAGAGCTCCTTTATGTTCTCACAGTTTACAGAGTACTGTTGCGGATGGTGAACGCCATACTCTGAAATACACAACTAACGGTAATATGGTCATTTTTGCAACGGTCGTATACAAAAAAATGGTACAAATGTCAGTGACGTGGATGCTCTGAAGTGATGTAACTGTGTCACACAGCCGTCATTAGGGAAATAAACCCTCCCAGTAATCAATTTCGTTTGTTTAAGTTCTAACAGTAACATTCAAACCATACATCCAAATGGTGATAGTGAGAAGAGTGCATTTAAATAATTATGAAATCGTTTAGATAATAGAAAACCAGGGAAATTCATAAACACCAACTGAAAATTACATCTACAATTCAAATTTCGCAATTATTAATTTTTCACCCATTGATTTGACGTGAAAAAAATGAATTAGACAATGCATATATAATTATATTCAACACTATTCATTTGCCACAAGATATATTGCGACCCACCCCTCCGCCGGCTAGCTCAGAATGGGTTTTCAAGGTGGGCGCAAAAAAAAAAAATACAATTAGAATAGCGGGGATCAGGGTCATGTGGGCCGTTGTGGATTGAATGCACTTACACAGAAACTCAAGTCGAATCACTTTCCACTTACTTAAGTATATTCTAATTAAATTGCTGTTACAGTAAATGAACATAAAACACTTTACATATACAAGAATTTTGTCTTGCTGAAAAAAAGAAAACAACTTACACTCTTAATAATTAACTACACTGTTTCCTTTCTCTCATTTAAATCAATTTCAAAGAATACTTAAAACTTTGCCTAATCATTCCAGTCGTAAATTTCCTAGTTGCAACTTTACAATTAGCTAAGTTTTTCTTGAAAGAAAAGATTGATTCTATTTTTCACAGAATATCGGTATAAAGAACCTGTACTAATACTTTCTTTCCGAAACAAATTATTCCTTCTAATATCTACAAATTGTTCAAGTTGGCACGACCTTACTGTGTCTTCTCACGGCGTAGAGAAATCTGCGGCGTCGACTCTTCCAATCGCTCGATGTCCTTGTCCTTGCAGCTCGGTCGGGAGCAAAGCCGCCCCTCTGCAGAACCGCACGGTCGCCCCTTTCCAGTACCGTTGTTCAACTCACGATGTGGCCTCCGTCTCGTTTTCCGTTGATACTCTTTTCGTATTCTTTTATAGAATGTAACTAGCTTTTAATTCCATATTTAAAAGAATCTACAATACGACAACTGAGTCTATTGTATAAGAAGAATAAATATAAAAATAAAAAAACTGCAAAGAAAAGAAATGAATGGCCTCGTTAGTTTCATGCTATTCACACTCCTCTCTCTTACAAAGATTTTAAATGCGTCACTTATACTTTCATCCTTTTCCTGATGAATTGTTTTAATGCATTGTAATATGATAATTACCTCCTCGAATGTCTTGAAGAGTTTTTATCGTAGATGCAGTCCTGAAGTCCGTAGCAGTACGAGGTGCCGCCTTCTCGTGATCGGTAGGTCCTCACTCTCCAGCTGTTACTTCAGAAAAGCTAGCTTTCTTTCTCCCGACTACCGGTGTCGCATACTCTACCGAGACGCTCTCTTACGGATATAGTTCATAGTTTCCATTTTCGGATTGTATTCATGCGCGTTGGCGCGCGTTCAAACAGCTTATCTTATTCTTGAATATTGATGTGCTCCGTTTTCCGAGACCTCGGCAAAACGGATGGTCACATAACCCCTTCTTTCGGAAAAAAAAGATTTTGTGGGATTTGATTTCATATGCCAAAAAAATCTTTTAACCAAACTTGATGCTCTTCCTTTCTTCTGTCTTGATTCTGGAATGTCGAGCTATCTTGTTTCTTCCTTCTCTGTGGCCGTGTAACGAGTCTCACATTCTTTCAAAACACGACTCACTATTGCTATTATCTTCTCTTGGTTATTAATTTCTTGGAATAGTATGGCACCCATTCCAAGATTGCTCCTGTCGGTCTGCAATATGAATGGCTTAGTGAAATCGGGATATGCTATCATACATGATTCATGAAACATTGCTTTTAAATTGTTGAAAGCTCTTTCATGATGCTCAATCCACTTCCATCTAGTGTGCTTTCGCAACAACTGAAGAAATATTGCAGTGTGCATGGCGAAATTCGGAATAAACCTTGAGTAATAGTTCACGCAACCTAATAAACTTTTGAGTTGTTTCGTGTTTTTAGGCGGTGCAATCTTATCTATTTCTTGCATTTTCTCCAAGTTCATCTTGACTCCGTTGACTGTCAAATCATACCCCAGGAATTTAACTTGTTTAGTGCAAAATTTACTTTTTTCCAAATTCAACTGTAAATTATTTTCAATGAGACGTTTCAGCAAAATATCTAGCTTGTTCATGTGTTCTTCAAATGTCTTCGAATACACGAGCACGTCATCAATATAGATAAAAGCATCGCTAGACATCTCTCTGTCAATGATATTGTCTAAACATTGCACAAGAGCAGATGCACTGTTCTTGAGTCAAAATGGCATTCTTTTGAAAACATACGAAATTCCCCGGTGAATAAATCCTGTATATTGTCTACATTCAGGTGCTATCGCTATTTGCCAGTAAGATGCAGTGAAGTCGGTTGAACTCAACCACTTGATGCCGGATAATTGATTAGTTAAATCCTCTACACACAACGGTCTGTCTCTGTACGGTAGGGTAACTTGATTCAATCGTCTTGCATCTAAACACAACCTTATCTTCCCATTACTCTTTTCTACGAGCACTATCGGACTTAGATAAGAGGTTTTGGACTTCATGATAATATCATCTTTAACCATTGTAGCAATGAGCTTATCCACCTCCTCCTTATGTTTTTCTGGAATGACATATTTGTAACCCGTGAATGGCGTTTTATCTGTTAGTTCTATTTCGAATTGAAAATCTTTTACTGGATTCTTGTTTTTGCAAAACACCTTCTGATTCCTAAGTAATACTTCAATTAATTGTTTCTTTTGATTTTCATTAAGATTAGAATTTCCTTGCACATGCGAACGAATTTTCAGCTTCACATCTTCTTCCTCCAAACAATTCGCCTCCCAATAATTCCATGTGAACGAATCAAATTCGAGATCCTGTTGATTATTCGGTTTTAACGTCATGGTATTTTTCTAAGTTGATAACAACCCCGTATTGTTTCATGAAATCGATTCCCAGTATGAGCGGATATAAAAGTTCCGGCGCTACTAGGCACACAACTTGATACTTATTCTTGCCTATCTCTATATCCAAATAAACTTGTCTTGTTATTGGCTTTGATTTTTTCCGATTCGCACCTATCAGAAAAGACTTTACGAGCGGCAATGTAGGTACCTCCACTCCCTGGGTTTTCAATTCATTCAACAAACTTTCCGCTATGACGGAGGTCGCACAACCTGTATCCACTAGTACTGACGTATCAACACC
>BLKR01010639.1:0-49943 GCA_011170035.1 Teleogryllus occipitalis | reverse complement strand
CAGACGAGTGCGTACTCTAAAGAGAAATTAAAGGTATGCAGGACATGCAAGCGTTACAAGCAGACCTAAACAAAATAGAAAGCTGGACTCCAGAAAATGAAATGGAAATTAATACAAAACCATCAGTTTCTCTAATAAGAAAAAAAGCAGAAAATATTTCGTATTATCTGAAAGGTGATTTTATACCCAGGGTAAGCAGTATTAAATATATAGGAATTAATATTAACGAACATGTGGCATGGACCGAGCAAATCAACCATGTGGCCAGAAACGCACGGAAAGCTCTGCATTTCGTGATAAGGATTCTTAGAAGAGGGAGTGCTGAATCGCATACACTTGCATACACATCGCTAATTCGTCTTATTCTTGAATACGGTTCAGTCTGTTAGGATCCTTATCGTGTAGGACAAGTAAATACATGAAATAAAATTCAAAAATTCACGGAAAAATTTGTATTTCGAGAGAAAATAAATTCAAATAGTTTCATGTAGCAAGTCTTGCAGAAACGTCGGGAAAGAGTGTGTAAGCTCTGTGCTCTCTTCAGAGCTTACAAAGACGAACCACCTTCGAAGGATATTCAGAAGCGACTCTTAAAATCAGCATTTACTAGTCCTCAGGACCTTAATAGCTAAATTATCGGAGAAAGGCAAAAAACTGATTTTCGAAAAGTTTCTTTCGTTAACTGAACAATAAAAAACTGGAACGAATAGTACTACTAGAGACTAGTACTACTACTAGAGAAATTACGTGCAGTACTACTAGAGAGACATTACCTCAGAGTGTGAACAAATTCAAAAATAAATTTTAAAAAACATAAGTTACTAATATTAATAATTATACATATGTTAAGCTAGAGCATTCTAATTTTGTACTAATTTGGTATTAGTCATACTTTGTATAAAATGTGTTTTGAATGTATCTGTTTTCAATGTAAACTTGGTGTACTGACGGAGAACTGCCACCGGGATTTTTCAGTAAAGCAGTAAATATATTATTATTATTATTATTATTATTATTATTATTATTATTATTATTATTATTATTAAAATTTGTCATCAAATGGCGTAAAGGACGCTTAAAATAATGGTGCAGGTTTCATTTTCCTTCAAATCCCAGACCTATCGAAAATTGTAAAAACAGAATTTAAAATAATTCAAAAGTGACTCCACGTATTGTCTTTAAATATTTGGCACGACTAGATAAAATTGCACAAAAATGGTGCAGATAAATATTTTTTCCTTAAGAAGGCGAGGATTCCACCCCAAAAATGAGAAAAATATGGAATTGGTTTTTTAATCTTAAAATCATCTCTATACTTTTCTGAACTGTTTTATTCAGTCCACTCCGGTTATGGTGAACTTCTGGGGACTTAAATTTTTAGTTCACTATATCCGATTATGTCAAAATTAAACGGAATTTCTCCATAAAGATTAATTTTATTAACATAGAGATACAGCAAAACACATTAAAACACGAACTCAAAATTTCAAAATCTTTTTTGTCCAGAAAAAAAATCAATTTCTTTTCAATTATTCGCTTCGTACTTTTTTATTAGTAATTTCTGTACCTTCTTCTCCATAATTCGTGTTCTCTCCATAATTGATTCTACATTTACCTCTGTGTCCAAGTATCGTAATGCAGTCTCGATACCTTTCAATGCCACTTGCACTGTTGGAATTCAAGGCACTGAGGCGATGCATTCTTTTTCAGGAGGGAATTAATTTCCAAGACGTATTTCCTAGGTTCACTATAGCCGAGGTTTCTTATGCCTATTTGTAATGTAAGCGAAACGGGACCAGTGACTTAAGTTCACTATAACCGACGATTCACTGTATCCGAGTTCACTATAACCGGAGTCGACTGTATATTATTTATTGAAAGAAAAGTTTTTATTTATTTTATTGATTTTTGAATGTGAATCACCCAGTGACGAAACTGAATTGAATTGATGCTTCATTTTACGTGGCGAGACTCAGGCCATGAGGCCTGCTCTTCTGTCTGACCATGCAAATTTCGCTACGCTCTTCTCACCAACAACCGGAGAAAAAACGTATTATTTGAGAGACTAAACAGGCAATTTAAATTTAGCTCTGAGGCTCCACTTAGGCTTGAGGATCTTTTACATGCAGTAAATCTACTAACATGGGACAGCCGGCTTTACTTCCCCTCCGAAAGAAGGCGCATGAAGGACTTTCGCCCTTACGGCTTCGATCGGGTTTGAATCCGCAAACTTGGGTATAACATTCCGATACGTTAACCGTTACACCATCGCCGCCATTGGGGCGATCTCGAAGCCTGAGATTACCCAAATTATTTTTTAATAAAATATGTTGTGTGCCACTTTAAATATTTGCTTACCCAATCGTTGAAGAAAATTAAATGTTTTCGATTGCTTTTCCCCGCTTACGCGTCACGAGATGGTCAAATGGGCTGAGAAAGGAAAAAGATTCATGCAATATTATATTATTTCATAGCCGTTACAAATGATGCGTGAAAGTATGTTTTATCACCACTAATTTATGTAATCACAGCGTTTCCATTCGCTCATAATCCGACTTAATATATTTTGTGAAAAACAAACCTGTCTTTCACTTCTCTCGTGTTTCACCTGTTCCCCTTAATGGATCTTATACTTTTATTTGACGTTACTGCATTACATTCACAACTCGGCATTGAAGTGTCATCTTTCTCATTTCATGTTGCTTCACATTTTTTATATTTGCTTCATTGTATATTCCTGTATCTTCTTTTGTGTATATTCTAAGTGGTCCAGAAATGTATTTTGCGTTTAATGGGTCATCTTTACATTTCGCAACATCTTCATCCCGTCGTCCGGCAATCTTAACGGCCTTGAATTAGCAATGGACTTTCCCTTGTCATTCAGTGTTTCGTTTCCGTCGTGTCCCTTCCAGTCAAGCATTTTTCTATTGTTTCCACCTCATCTCAACCCCTACGTCCACGTTGGAGGTTATTTGGTCTTCACGTGACATGTCTGATTACATGATACTTATTTAAACGACTTTTGTTATTTGATCGCGCTTCTACCCCCTCCTCGCTTATCTTTTATTCCATTTTGCTTTTTTGCCATTTTGCCATTTACCCATTGATGGGCTGGAATAATCTGAAACGGCAAGGGGCAGTAATTGCATCATTGCATTATACCTAATTAAATTGGTAGCTTCATTATTTATGTAAATATGACAGTATTAAGTCTAATGTACAGTCACCCTCACAAAAATCTTCCCAACCGGGCAGACAAACTTGGACGCCACGCGGCCAGGGAGAGGGCAGGGGGAGAGACGCGTTCACCAATCGCTAGCAGGTAGAACCACAGTTGTCTATGATTGGTGCAAAATCCCAAGGGGTAGAAAGGACGCTGTCTCAGGGGGAGGAGGCTAGTTTGTTTACGTACGAGGCGGAAATATCGTCATATTTCCCTGCCGAAGGAGAGATTTTGCCTGTGCTTGCGCCATGACGAAAATATATTTCTGAGCGAGGTTTTCCGTCCAGAATTCCTGTCAATATACCAGTAAATATTTAGCATTTTACCAACAATTTTTCTAACTTTTAGCAGTCAAATTGTAACTCCTGTCAAACTACTATTTTGAGATGTTCATTTCAGTATTTTCAGATGTTCATTTCAGGCACAATTTGTGGAGCCTTTCCGATCGTTTTGATGCATATTTCGAATTTGTTTATACAATTATAAATTGTTGCGAAATTGTTAATTTGCGATTTTCGGCTCTGGGACATCGCGAGATTCTCCTCCTTTTATATTTGCAAGTGCTGGAAATTTTTTATAAATTTGCACATTATGAAAAAAATTGTCTCATCTGAATGACGTTTAAGCGCGATACAAAATTCCGGAATCCGATCGGTGCTATCGTATTTCATTCTCGAGATATGTGTAATTCTTTATAAGAAATTAACATCTTACAATGATCCCATTTGTTTGCACTTAACACAAGCATACTGAAAAAAAAACAGTGCTCGCGCTTGTGTCTGCTACATACGTTTAAAAAGCACTTAGCTTGTAAACAAATTCTGTGGCCAATTTAATAACACTAAATCCGTCATTTTCGGCGAGTATGAGCATAACTTTCATTTGTTTTTTATATTCTCTTTTAAATTCTGCAATTTGCAAGTCGATATTTTTATCAAATAGGGAGGAATTTGATTGTAAATAAATTATTTTTGAATGTGCATTACATCGAAACGATATTTTCTCCTTTTCTATCAAAGTGATATTGAGGAACCTAATGGCTGTTTTATTAGTATTTTCAAAAGCTCGTGTTAAAACCGAGAGTCAGAAACTATTTGTTCCTCTCGTTTAATCAGTACCATTAAAAATAGGGAAACATACTATTAGCTGTTTCCTGTAAACTGTATTGATTGGATGAATGGAATGTTAAGGTTTTCAAATAAAGAAATATTCAATTTTGTGTGTTGAAAGATTGCATGAGTAGAATCACACATCACAAAATTCTACTTGATATACAGAAGAGTAGAAATTTGTAAATGAACGTATACAAACTTTGTTAATATTTCGAATTCAATTTATCATTCGTGCGCGCAGACAAAATGTCTCCTTCGGCAGGGAGATATGACGATATTTTCGCCTCGTACGTAAATAAACTAGCTCTCTCCCACTGAGAGCGTCCTTTCTACCCCTTGGGATTTTGCACCAATCATAGACAACTGTTGTTCTACCTGCTAGCGATTGGTCAACGCGTCCTTTCCCCTGCTCTCTCCCTGGCCGCGGGGTGTCCAAGTTTGTCGGCGCGGTTGGGAAGATAGAATTTCGCCGGTAAATTTTTGTGAGGGTGACTGTACCTTACTTCCATAGATATACCGAACTTGAGTTCAAAATTTTTTTCTACCTCTTAATTTTTGAGCATGGTCCTATCTTTCGAAGCACTTCAAGCCCGATCCAGACCGATTCCGTTCAACAGTAAAAGCTGTGTGTGACGTATAGTGGAGAATCTGCGTACGTTTTTTTGCTGCCTCCCGCCACCAGGCTCCAGTCTCTCGGCCGCCGCGTCGTGCCTCCTACCTGCCGCCTGCCACCTCCCGACACGCGGTCGGCCTCGTGTTCTTTCAGTGCGTGCCTCCTCCTACTTTGTGGACCGTCACGTTTCGCGCCGCCTCGTCTTTGTGTGTCGCGCTGCCACCGCCTCCCCCTCCCTCCTCCCCCGCTCCCCACGAGCGTGTCCCAGTCGGCGGCGTCCCGGCGCATCCAGCGGTGTGTGGAGCTCGTTGCGGCCCAGCCCCGCCCTGCCGCGTCCCGCCCCGCCCCGCCACGCCCCGCCACCCCTGGGCTGCGCGCGATCGATGGCGAGCGCGGCCGCGGGCGGCGGGCAGGGCAGCGTGGGTCAGAGCGGGGCGGGGTTGGCGGCGGATCGGGAAGAAGCGGTGTGTGGGGGCGGGGCGGCTGATGAGGCGGACGCACACGCGCCGTCAGGGAAGCAACCAAATATTACTGACAGTTTCGGAAAACGCAAGGGGACATGTTTATTTACTGAACATCACATAGAGTAAGAATCGTCTCTAATAGCTTCCTCGCTCTATTCAGTTTATTGAATTCGATTTTATTTCATTCGTTTTTTATTTCATTGAAAGCATCCATGTCACCTCATGCATTTCCATCGTTTATTAGTTCACCGCTAAAGATCCAGTGAATTAATGTATATGGTAATTTACGAATAAACTGAAAATACATTTGTAATAAATTTGTTTTAATTAAACAGCGTGAAACATTAAATTTCTGTCAATTATGTTAAAAAATACATTATTATGTATATTAAATAAATAGTTTTAATTTGAAATATTGTAACAACACTACTGATGTTAATGAGATTGGGCAGCATTCCTTGGGGGCCATTTAAGAATGTTATTGTAAAACTTGTTTTTAACTTTTTGAATGTATTTAATTACTTTTTTAATATCTTGCTGCTTCTCGATGTTTACAGCAACTTTTGAATTATAAACCGTATTTCTTGGAGCATATGGTAATTCCTTTTTTTAATAAATCTGTAGGTGATGCGACCCACTCTATCTATTGATTCCGAAGACACCGAGAAAACTTGGGGTTTCAAGAATATGTCAGATATGGAAATGAAGAGAAAACTTCATTTGACAATGTAGGGCAATTGACGCTATTTTAAATCAATGAGCCCACATCTCTTCAAAAGCCATAATCTCTTGATGTGTAATAATCTTGTCTTGGAAATCATTCTGTTTTTAATATGTAGTAGGAGTAGTTTTCGCGTAATTTTGTGCAAGATTTAGACAATTTCTAAACAATTACTTTCCCCAAAACGGTTAAAAATTGGTTTTTTTAAATTATGTCGTATGTATCAACAGTAAATATGGTGCTGGACACATCAGCTAGAAATAATGTGAGAAAGCTTGTGGTGTTGTAGAGTCAGTAGTTTCACCAAGTAAAAATTAACGAGCTTTTATTTCATCGTTTGAGCTGGTGTTTTCTTCTTTTTTCCACTGCACAACTGGTAGATAACTGAAGAAGAAAATATCTTATTCAGCTTATTTTTTATTAACGCAGACTTTCTTCCATTTTTCCATCAGGGATTCAATTTAAGTTGTTTTACATTACTAAAAGTTATAAGAAGTTAAAGCTCTACAAAACAACCGGTCAAATATTGACGGAAATGTATTCTGCTGAATCGGCTCAAATTTTCAACATAAAATATGCTGTGTGCATTTCATCTTTTTGTAAAACTTAAAAAAACGTAACACTGAGTAGTTTATATCATGTGACTCAAGTATTTGTGAGGATTAACAGCAGAATCTGGAGTATGTTGTGATATGTTGCAGTCAGCGGTTTCTGTTCTTGCCGGCGTAGCAGCCAGGCGTTAGGCGGGTTAGTGATCGTGCGAACTTTTTCCCATTCCGCCCTTTCTCCCACCTTGCTATCACACGTTTCCCAGCGGCGGGTATATTTGGAGGCTTTAGATGAATATCCGGATTATTTGTTACAAAATTGTGCATCTGCCTTTGTATGTGCCTTATATCACATATTTAATGCAACCTTATGCACCGGATCATTACCAGATATTTTCGAAACATCTAAGATTACTTTTGTAAAACATGTAAAACATTGCCCTCTTTAAAATAGGCAACAAAATGAAATTCAAAATTATCGGCCAATTTCCCTTTTTTCGTGTTTTATTTTTTAATATTAGACATTTCTGCCTACGAATGGACAATTTCTCAGTCAACACGAAGCGTTTCCAGGTTGCCAACAAGAATTTACCAAGTTTCATGTTCTTTTCTTAAATATAAATATCGCATCATCCTTGGATTAAAGTGAAACACTTTTAGGAATGTTTTTGGACCTTTCAAAAGCTTTTAATCACATCGATCATAACATTTTAGTTTCAAAATTACCTTCGTGTGGTGTTCGCGACACTCCTCTAGATTGGTTATGGTCGTAGCAACGATCACAGAGAGTCGAAATACCCTTTTGTAATGAAGGACATTATTTACTTTACTATTTGATACAGTGCCAACTGCATATGGGGTCCGGCTGCGTTTGATTTAAGACTCTATTCTCTCCTTATTGTAAGTAAACTAAATGTCCGGGCGACTCAAAACGAAAAACACATATTTTTGTAGTCCGGATTCTTATGTAATTATATATATTTTTTAATGTTCAGTTTTCACAATTGTGATCTTGGCGAATCGTGGCAATCCTAATATAATATACATTTTCTTTACATATTTTTACACAATTTGTACTATATTACATATTTTGAATGTATTTTTTAAAAAACACATTATTTTAAGAATGATTTTTCCCTTCAAGATACCATATAATGCTTACGAATCCATGTTAACTTTCTCTTGGTTTACCCTTATTTTGCTGAAAAAATTGTACGACATTATCTTAAATTTCTGTCAGTTCCCGATCTCCCAGGGATTAATGGTGACAATAGAGATAAATAATGGACATAAATGACGTCATGCACTGTGCATAGACAATGGCAAATTCGTTTTAGATATTTATTTTGTTATTTATTTAATAAAAAAGTAAAAGTGTATGCGACGTATCGGAAAGAAAATCATTTGTTCATGCTTCCTTGAATTTCAGAATCCCTTCCCAAAAATTCAACTATTAATATTTAGAGATGAAAAAAGTTAAAATAATAATAATAATACCGGGAGCGGTAGCTCAGTGCATCAACTGGACACTGCAGGGCTTCTGACCGGAGATCCTAGGTTCGAGTCCTGACAGCGGTAGGGTTTTCGGCACTAGCTTTTCAGCTAGGTCGAATTCAGTCGCTGTCTGGAGGAGAATTCTAGGGGCCGGCTGCTCTGATCGGTAGTTTTCATTGGTTTCTCCGACCAAAACCAGGCAAATGCCGGAGCAGTACTATACCAAACGGGCTGCGGACCGCGCGCGATTTTTCCTTCCTCTTCCTTGTTCTATCCTCTCCCCTTACACACTCATCCTTGCACTAACATGCACTACACTACCACGTATTCCGGGAGACCGGTCGGGAGCTTAGAGCTTGTCTTGGCTGAGGCGGTGCCCCGCCGTTGGGAGAGTCCTGGTTGTGGGGAAATCTTGCTAGCCGACGGTAGGTCGCCGCCGGATCTCGCTATCCAGCGGTCAAAGGTCACCGCCATCTGCCGAGGAAAACATGCACTACTCTTACGGGACTAACGACCTAAGCTGCTGACGCGCCCAGAATCACTCACCAATCAATAATAATAATAATAATAATATTAATAATAATAATATTAATAATAATATTAATAATAATAATAATATTAATAATAATAATATTAATAATAATAATAATATTAATAATAATATTAATAATAATAATAATATTAATAATAATAATAATATTAATAATAATAATATTAATAATAATAATAATATTAATAATAATATTAATAATAATAATATTAATAATAATAATAAATTTTTCAAAAGCGCGTGATTAACATTTCAACTTGCTATAGACATATTAACTAGGCATTTTCGTTCCCGAGTTATAGAAAACTTTGTAACATTAAACGAACTGTAGATTTGACTTTCCTGCATCGCTAAAAAAATAGTAACTCACCGAAAGCACTATTACCACTACAAGCAAACAGAGATCTCAACAAAACGTGCTACATTTACGTCCAGAAGAAAATAAAGGTGCCATTTCAGCATTTGCTCAATGGATCATGGAAACTGGACAAAAACCCGATCGAGATGGGGGTCATTGACCCGGAAGCTGAAGTACATTGCTTGTTACAGGCATATTAACTCTCTTTTAAAAAGTTGTACAATACAAACGAAAACTAATTCATTATTTCACATCATTGTTTTGTTAAAGTAATCATTATTTTCCTTTTCGATGATCAGTATTGTAGTCTAATTGTGTAGTAAAAGTTATGCAGCAAGAAAGTTTTATCATTTTACTTAAATTTGTTTCCTGATTTTTATTATTTAATGTCATCTGGCAATGCGAGGAAAAGTAACGTACATGTATTGTATGTGGATTTCTTGTAGTGAGCTGTTGATACTGACACTTCATGAACATGATTTCTACGACGTGTTATAATTATAAATATCTGTAATACATGAAAAGATGTTCCCACAGTTAAGTAAGTCAGTTTTGACAAATACTACAGATTTGTAAATAAATAGACAAGGCAATGGTAAGATTCCAAGCTCAATGAAGAGATGCTTGCAGGGATTACGTGAATGGCATTTTCTCATGATAATTGTCTTTGGGAAGTTAAATGTCTGGGTACTAAAAGATGAACTTCCTCAGAATATTATGCCATATCTCAAGAGAGAATGTACATTTGCAAAATACACGCAACGATATGCATGATGGCTGACAGAATTTTAATGAATTCTGAATGCGTATTAAATGAACTTAGTGTTGAGATTTGAGTGTTTAATTCTGTTATGTGTACATCCAATTTGAGGTTTGACTGGATTGAGAAACCTAGACATTTTGTTACCTTAATGTCAGCTAATTGCATATTATTAATTTTTAATGGAGAATGAAATTACCGATTTGAAATGCAAAAATATATTGAAACTGTTTTTCCTTCGTTAAATATTAATTTGTTATTATAAAACCAATTTGGTAATCTGAAATTGTATTATTTATTGTTTCCTTTTTGCAAAGAACATTCGTGTCATAGGCAAACAGAGCTTAATTATTCATTTGTTATTGAAAACCAGTTTGAAATTTCTGAAATCATACTATTTGTTTCTTTTTGGCGAAGAACATTCCTGTCATGGGCAAACATGACTGTTCTCCCATTTTTAATAGACGAGGGCATATCGTTTCCGTACAAGAGAAAGAGGATAGGATCTATGATCGGACCTTGTGGGACCCCATATTCAATTGGCAAAGAATTAGAAAGGTAAATAAAAAATGTCCTTTCGTGCCAGCACGGGATTTCTACTCTTTGAGGTCGATGTTTAAAGTACGAGGTTATCCAATCTAGGGCAGTACTACGAATTCTATATGAAGATAATTTTGTGAGCAAGATGTGGTTAATAACGTTAAAAGCTTTCGAAATATCTGAAAATATTCGAATGGATCTCTTTGAAATTCTATCCGTACTTTCGTGTCTTGACGCTGTGACTCGCATGATTACGTTTCGATGTTTATTAGCCCCATCATGGGAATAGTCAAATTGTGACTCTCACGTGGTCGTGATGCTCCAGCTAGCTCCATTTCATGCTGGATACCTATTTTCAGTGAGTGGAAGGACGGGCATTGATGAAATATAAAAGGCACTGGCATTTTCAACGTAATGAATAAAATTTTATTAGAAATTAACTAAATTTACAATGAAATTGTAATGGTTTTAATTAGCTCATTATTCAAATAAAGGTTAATCTTGTAATATTATTGATAAGTTTATTATGAGGCTAAGGTACGGTCATGCAACCAGGAAACAATTATATATTCTTTCTTTGTGGAAATAATCAGAAATCAATTGATTAATGCTTCAAAAGCGATCTAGGGAACTCTTGAAAGAAAAACTTCAGCGTTTTTGATCTCCGTTGGAGCGACTCCGTGAGATGGTTGACCCATGAGTAGCCCGGCAGAATGGTGCGGGGGGGTGGGGTGATGCAGTCTTCAGGCCCTCGGCGACCCTAAGGATAGGGTTCCTTTCGCAGCGTCGGCGGCGACGGACGGGTGGCTGCCCGCAATTCGGGTGCCAACGCCACCAGATCAGCGTTCGTTCGCACACGTCACACCCAAGTTTGACGTGCACTCGTCGGTAAAAAGTTTTTATGGAGTGCGGCAGGCGCTGATAATTCACGGGACCTGGTTCCGGCATCAGTGATACGAGGATGTGGCACAATGCATGTTACGATTAAGGTCAAAGTCTAGTCTCTCAGCAAGTTACGTTCTCTTTATGACGGTGGCGGATGCACCTCTAGTTTTTGCCTCTAACCTCACCGGCCGTCGCGTCCCAAAAAATAGTCGGGTATCCCCAGCAGAAAACGCCTCGTTCCTTTCTTTGCCCTTCCCTCAAACATCCAACATCCCTGATTTCTCCCTTCCATTGAAATTTGATATTCCGATTGGTCGGAAACTATTAGGCCGCAAGATATTCTCAGCCAATCACCGGAAGATTCTAGAATGTTCTGCCTTGAAATTTCCAATCGTTCTGATGTTGATACAGGGCTCGAACGTGTGGCTACGCACTGTAGGTCGGCAATGGTGGTTCTATTTATCCATTCGTAATAATAATCATTTATCTGTCGCGACCGAGGGCTTTCCACTGGGAGCGGTATCATGCCCGTCCCGGCGGCAGCGTTGGGGTGGGTGGGGGAAGGTGCGGCCTGTGGTAGCGGGCCGTCAATACGTAAATCAACAGAAAAAGGTGCGCTGGCGATGCCCTCCCGACGACAGCAAGCGGGTGGCACGCGGTGTGAAAGTCTCTAGGGAGAGGGGGAGAGCTCGCAGCAACGCAGTTGAGCTCATACGCCCACAAAGGAATTGAGTGTTCTTTTACATGACGCACCTCTTTTCGATTTGTAACTAAAATTGGCTTTTACATTCACGTAGCTTTAACTCTCAATTCTATGTCGCCACAACGCATGGGTTAATATTGAAGAAATTATTTATGTGTAGTATAGAGTGCAATATAATATTTCTACGATTTCAAGAAACAAATAATAAAATCAATAAAAAATTTAAGGGATTTTGGCTGTTCCGTCATGCATGGGGTGTTTTTTTCTGAAATTAGTTTCCTTTCCTTGTATCAACGTTTCTGTTAAAGATTTTAATTTTTCGTAATTGTAATCGATTAGCATAATACTCACCATCGCGCCGTTCCCCAAGGCCCTTAATCGCATTCAATAACTTTTGAAAGCAGAGAATGCGCTCTTTACGTGATACTTTGTATTCTGAAATGGTCATCACTTCCATATCTCTCAAATGAGTGGGGCAAGAGGGGCGTGGCGGCCCTCCTCTGAAATTTGATGGGTGATTTCGGCAGCGTGGCAGGGGCGGGGCGTGGAGGAGTGGGGTGTGGCGTGGCGGGGCGGGATGGGGCGGGACAGGAAGCCTGTGCACCAGCTTTGGCCGCCCCGCGTTGCAGCATCCGCTAGCGTTAGAACGGCGGCGCTCCAATGAACGAAATGCGCATTTGCGTGAATTTGGACATCAAAGTCTATGGAAGAAGGATGCGGGCGGCGTTCCATTTTTATTAAAATCGTTTGAACTGCACAATTTCGGGCAATGCAACATCAAAGACCTTTAGCGATAGGTCATTGCAGAGTTTAATTTTCATTAAAATCGCCCGGTATTACCTGTCACTCGATTTGGAGGCCGCGCCCTCGCGTCTACGCTGCCACCTCATCCGGCTCCACCCCCACCTCGCCATCGCCCCCCCCTCCTGCTTGCCCTTCCCCGCTGCTTCCCGCTCTCACGCCGTCCCCCACCCCCTGCAGCTACGCCTCCTCGGCTCCCCCCGTCCCCGCCCGCCCCCACACTCCGCCGCCGGCCGCCCTTGCTGGCACGTTGCCAACGCGTCTTTTCTCTGGCCTATATTCCCAGGCGTTGCACTTGCGTGCCACTTGACAAATATCAATTATCTGTCAGGTTACTCCGATATTACTGCAATTTTTTGGTTCAATGCGTTACGCTCTAGATCTTCAAAAGTAGAGGTGGGCAGTCTACTCTTACGTCTACTCTTACGTCTACGTCTACTGTTACTTCATCAAGTGTTCGGAGAATTACGCCGAGATTTTTGGGGGTACAAAGGTCTGAAGTTATTCTTTGAATTAATTTGAAAATTATTGTAATTTGTTATGTAATTTATGTTGCAAGCATTATAAAGAATTTCTTTAAAATATGTGGGCGAATGGAGTTATTTTTATTAATATTTTCCCGTGCAGCGTTTGTATCTACTTTGAATCATCGCTTTATACATACACGCGGACAAATTTATTATGTGGGCACATATTCTTCTAGGGTAATTGAAAAACCAGAACAATCATATGGAATTTAATGAAGCTTAATAAAGGGAGAATACAATTCATATCACAATGCCTCTTTTGAAGAAAAATATATTAAATCACTGATAATGCATATTTAAAAACCGCCACTTTTATTCACGCGTATTATATAAAAGATTAATATTCTAATTAACGTATGATTCGATTTAAACGTTTTATTAATTTGTGGCTACAAATACATTTAACTTTATTAGACATGCAGTTAATGCATTAAAATGTCTTTTTGCAATTAGTGGTTAAAACACGGTTAGGAGCAATGCGTGGTAAAACCGGGGTTTGTTGTGTGTGAACGCCATGCGCTTTTCGTTTTTGAAAGTGTTCGAAGTCCAATGGTTTCGTATAGTGAAAAATTTAAATAGACTAAAACGCTTAAAGTATAAAATGTATAACACGTTCGTCAACATTCTGAATCATTCATGGAAAGGAGCACGTACAGGACATTTAAATATTTGATGAAAATAGCTTGAGAAGAGTAGGGAGCCATGACTCTAGCATTTAAAAGATCCCTAAAAGCTTATTGCTTTTGAAATCAATCTAGCTTACCTGTCTTCTTCAGTTAACGTTTCCATTTTTACATCAGTAAAATGTTTTTTCTTGAGATGATGTCTTCTTGAACGTGCAACGAAACATTTACTACGTAATTACTCGGCGAGTGGAGAACAAGGCATTAGTTGGTACTTGGGCGAGTGGGCGCGGGAAGAAGTGCGTGGGGGCGAGGAGGACAAATGGTTTCCGGCGAGCGGAGGAGCGGACAGTGATGGCTGACGTGGCGAGCGCCGTGGAGAGACCGATGGCCGCTTGGGGGGCCTGGCCCGAGGAGCCGGCAAATCTGGCAACGTGACAAGGGACAAGGGACAAGGCTTCCTTTGCCGGTGGCGGTGGCGGTGGCGGTGGCGGTGGCGGTGTGGGTGCGCGGCCGGTTGTTCTTCTTCTGCTTCTGTCAAATGCGATACCCATCTTCGCACGTTTCCGCCTTGTATACAAGGGCAAGGGTTGTTTCTAGTTTGGTTACTGGTTCGGGTACAGGTTGCCACAGCCCTTTCACGCTTTCAATTGAAAGTCATATTCATTCCTAGGTGATTTTAAATGATGAGCTATGGGCAACAACGTGATAAGAAGACCCCACATTTTAGGACAAATTTCTATTGAGTTCCTTTAGCAGGTTGTGGAAAATAGTTGCTGATCTTTACGAAACATGAAAAAATAGATCTACCGAAAGCAACTAATAGCGCTTTAAATTACCTATAAGGGCGGTTAACGCCTGTTTTAATATTTTTTACTTAAACTGCCTGAAACAAGTAATTTTGAGGAATTATCATATTTTAATTACTCGTTTTTAAAATTTGTTATACAGAAACGCAAATACTTTCTCTAATTTCCCCAAACGCGAATATTCTCAGATCAAATACCAATCGACTTCGCACCGAAAGTTCACCCCCAACACACTGAATAGAAGAAGCTCTGCAACTCAATATAATGTGGACGTTTGCGGTCGTCTCCGATCAGCACGCACTTATGCAATTGCACCCATTCCCGGTACAGCTGCGCTGTTGACACGTTGAGAAGTGTGAAAGAATGATTTAAATGAAAAGAAATTAGTGTGAATAAAATAATATACTTGTAGTCACTTTCTTAAATATAAAAATACTTGACTTTGGCTCCTAAATAACAAAAGTGCCTAGTGCAATCTTGTTAAGCTCAGTTTTAGATATCAGAAACATAACTTTTCATATCTAATGTTTGTTAAATGCTTAGTTTAATCGTTTTGTAACCCATTTTAAGTGCCTAAAACGATTTTCATGCCTAATAGTGTCTAATTTCATAATTTTGATTTCAGGTGCGTAAATCATAACTTTTTGGTACCTAAAATTGCCAGGTCTACTGATACGCCATAACTGCCAAAGAAAACCTCCTATTAATAGCAAATATTCACCTCAAATACGTTCAAAATATGCCTCATTCTGTTACAGCCCATCGGAACTATAAAGAAGACCAATATAATAAAAAGATAATCTTCACTTTCACCAAAATAGAGATATTAAAATTGAAGAATAGCGAGAAGCTTGCTGTGATTCTTGTGACTTATCATCTGTGTGACCTCTTCAAATTAATTGTTTCTCCATTTAATTATCTGATTAATTAAGCTAGATATATCATTTAATTCATTGCGTTAAATATTAGATTCTTAATTAATTTAATGAACACATTATTGTAACATGATTATTTCCCGTGTGATATTGAGTCAAATAGGAAACACCTTTTTACAATTCGATTTTTCTGATACCGACACATGTTCTTAGGATTAGAGGGTGATTAGAGGATTAGAGGGGTATTTATTTAGGATAACAGTAAAGATAGAGGGGAATACACTAAAATCTTTGTCACAGGTGTAATTTTTATTACGATGTTTGAACAATGTATTGAAATGTAATAATTGTTTGGGAATCCTATGTGCTTTGTTTTGTGAAGAGAGTTTTTCAACTGATTATTCAAGTATTAATATGATATAAGTTACATTATTATAATATTACATAACAGTTAAAAATAGTACTAAAAAGTGTGCAGCGGTTCACCGCTACTTGTGCTTCAGCACAAGTAGCGGTGCTGCTCTAAGTAATTCTTTGAGCGGTAACTCGCTCTTTCACTTCAGACTGTCTTGTGGCGCAAGAGTGAAGTCGCTCGCCTTTCACCAAGGAGGTCCGGTTTTGATTCCCGGACAATCTCATGACAAATTTGTTTCAACAAAACGAGTTCAGTTGCTTTACAAGGGCTAGTCGAACACCTGTGAAGTGTCCTACACCCTACCTCTTTCCTAATTCCTTCCCATTTCTGGCCGCTGGGTAGTGGCGCAGGAGCGCGTTGTAAGAGGCGCGTACGCGAAGATGCTACCTGGCGGTCCTCTTGACGACTAACGGACTACGTAATGAAGGATTACTCCCAAAGATATTGACTTAAAAAACAACATAAATAACGGAGGATTATTCCTAAGCGCTCAACGCCCAATGGGAGTTATGAGACGCATTGCGTCATGACGAAGTCAACAAATTAAAAATTACACACGGCGAGGTTTGCACTTGTCAAGGAACACAGGTGAACTATTGATCGAGTTGTTCAATTTTCATGCTCCCGCTGTGATTAAATACCTCATTCATTCATTTTAATTCATCCATTCATTTCATTTTTTACCTTCTCGTCCTTCATGTGAGAAACAACTGTATATTATTATGCCAATAATTGAATGAGTAATGTTGTGTCTGACGTTCTTTTGTTTTTCCTTACATTCTCATTTAATTCTACGATTGCAACTTTTCTCGCATTGTATCTGTTACAGATCTATCACGTCTTGAATCTCGGACAGTTCGCTCTGTATTTAGTGTTGGATAGTAGATAGTGTTTACCAGTAAATATAATACAATTTGGTTAGGTTAGCTAAGTTCCTTTGATCTCCTGATGCAGCTGTAACTTAATAAACGCTGTAAAATTGTCGTAAAATTGAGTCAGCGTGGAAACTCGGTAATTTCACTCGTGTTACCCATCACAAGGGTTCCTAGAACTGACATGAACTATGGAAGCAATTTACAACGCTGAACGGTAATATCAAAGCTATCAAAAACCCTTTTAGAAAGAAATTGAAGTATGTCTTTTGCTTCAAATTATTAACGAGATTAGATCACAATTTTTGTGATTTTGCATGTAAAATCTCTCTAGAAAAACTGCGTTGTTACACACATCCCATGATGCACGTGAAGCGCGACATACTGACTATACGAGTAATAATCTTATTGCTTGCTTGCTTGCTTGCTTGATTGATTTCTTTCGTGTTTCCGCGTCAGCTGCTCTGATCATTAGTCCTGTTAGTGTAGAGCATGTTTTTTCTCGCGAGATGGCGGTGATCTTCCCCCGCTGGATGGAGAGATTCGGCGCCGACCTACCGTCGGCTAGTGGGGTTTCCCCCCTAACCAGGACTCTCCCACCCGCGGGGCACCGCCCCAGCCGGGACACGCTCTAAGCTTCCAACCGGTCTCCCGGAATATGTGGTAGTGTAGTGCATGTTAGTGTAAGGGGAAAGGATAGGATAAGAAATAGGAAGGACAGATCGCGCGCGGTCCGTGGCCCGTTTGGTAGGGTACTGCTCCGGCATTCGACTGGTGGTGAACGGAGAAACCACGGAAAACTACCGATCAGAGCAGCCGGCCGCTAGAATTCTCCTTCAGACAGCGACTGAATTCAACCTAGCTGGAAAGCTAATGTTGAAAAGCAAGTGTCAAAAATCCTGCCGCCGACAGGACTCGAACCTAGGACCTCCCGGTCAGAGGCGCTGCAGTGACATCAGTTGATGCACTGAGGTAACTCTTATTGCAGATGATACTATTTTGTCATTGGTATCATTCTTGTAATTATTATTATTATTATTATTATTATTATTATTGTTCTTATTATTATTATTATTGTTATTATTATTATTGTTATTACTATTTTATATAATTCACGACTAAAGATGTTATGGGTCGGTTGATTATAAAGTCTTCACCGGGTTGCAACCAGCTTTGTAAGGAGATCTTGAGACTATCGGTGTTGTCTCTACAATAGGTTGCGGAAAATGTGGGCAGTTGCAAGTAGAACCATTCCTTTGAATGAACTGGGAGTTTAGCCAAGTTCTTGCACAAATTTTGCGAAACAAATCCGAGAGCTGCGTTAACTATTTGGACAACACTGTACTTTTACGCCCCACTTTCGGCTGATCTCGATTTCCAAACTCTTGTATTTAAGACGTTTCTCTGCCTCTTTGGTTACGACGTTTTAATCGCACGGCACAGCAACAGAGACGTGATGATTTCTTCAAATCACGGTTAACAATATCCGGTTTGTTTGCCGCTATCGTGCAATCAGTTTGAATTTGTTGGTCGTCGAATATTGTACACAGTCCAAGAGACGTCACCTGTATTGGTGAGTGTTCATACGTCTTGGGGAATGTGTTTTGAAGGCGAGGGCGGTACAGATTTGCCAGTAGAGGTAACTACATACCCTGCCATGTGTTTTCAAATATTTAGTCTTTGCTAGAATTTGACACGCTCTGACGATATGATCAATAGTTTCTGCTTGTTCCTGGCAAATGCAGCATTTATCATCTTGGGAAAATTTTGAGAACCGCTTTATCACAATGTCGTGTTCTCAACGCATGTTCTTGGGCGCTTAAAACTGCTTGCGATTCTGGCTTTATTTTTCTCCATTTAAGCCTCATAAATGATTGATATTTATTGATATGCATCTTGGCCATTCTTTTTAGATATTGTCCAATGAGTGGTTTTCCCCCTTTTCTGCTTCTTCTTCTTCTTATTATTATTATTATTATGCAATGCTAGAGGTGCAGTTATAATTGCAGTGCAGTCGGTGCAGTCAGGTATAATTTTTCATAGATTCTACTATATGAGAGGAAGTCGGCGCCGTGGTGCTTCAGTGGTAAGCCGCTGGGTTTTTAATCTGAATTCGAATGCTCCCTCCCATAATACTAATGGTTCTGTATCTGGCGATTTTATTCAAGGCAGCTCTGCTGTCAACTCAGAGCCTTCTATCCAAACCTTTCAAAGGCGGCCGAAGTGTTCTGCTCGCTGCCCAACCTGCTCGTTGTACTGACGGTAACGAATCGATGAAACCTGTGTCTGATACCTGTTAATGATAGATCCTTCACCTGTTATTGGACCAACTCGACATGTGTGCATCTTTATGTATGTGAGTTCGAAGAACTAATAAGTACATATTTTTCAATGAGTAACATACTCTACGTAATATTTTATTAATTGAGTTTGTACGTTATCTAAATTGGTTGGACAACACCTAGGTAATTTAAGTGAACTCAATGGAGGGGTCTTTAACCTATTCAACATCCACCGTTTCAGCTCCCATCTTTATGACAAATTCCATTTCTAAATATTACAATCAACCAACACAAGGATCAGATCTGTAACAGCCATCCCTACCGTTATAAAACTCTAATTTGTTCTCGTAAAAGTCATTCCTACATACATTTATTTAAACTGCAATTGGGTATGACCCAGTGGCAGTTAAATAACAATAATTACAATAGTAATAAAAATAAAAATAATAATAATAACAATAACAATAAAAAAGGAGCACAGTAAAAGCCGAGTATGCAATAATTATACTATCACTGATATTAAGTATTATAACAATTATTTAAACTGTGATGATATCCAATAATTATATGTTGGTGATGCTAAAATTTAATACAAGCTACATAAATATTGGCTAAATTAATTTTTTTTAAATTCATTGATCGCGTTCATTAACTTCACTGCACTACATTACACTGTTTTTGCTTTGAATTACACTGACCAGCACTTGACAGGACTTCACCGCACTTCACAGCACTTCCTAATTTAATATCTATTACTGTCATCTTGTTCTAACTTATTTCTAAAACTTCGGACACTTAGAGGAAAAGCTTTAAAAATTGCTGCGGGTAAATTTTTCCAATCTTTAATTGTTCTGTTACAAAATGATAAATTCCCCCGAACACGTGATCTCCAATCAGTGAACGTTTGACTCAAATCAGCGGGGTAAATGTGCTTCTCGACAGATGAGGTTGTTGAAAGTTGAATCATCCGCAAAAATGCAGACCTTCCTTTTCTGGTTCATTTGCGAACGCTCGAGGGAGGGGAAGGGGTGACGCCTCTAAAAATCATAATGCGCCGTGTAAACACGCGTTTATGGCCTCCAGTGTTATGGGCTCCGCAGCACCCTCCGCCCAAACAAACAGCGCGCGCACGGCAGCCTTCGTTAAACGGGCGACGAATCCAAAGCGACGGCCGCGTGCCGGGCCTCGCCGCGCAGCCCGTAAATCCCGCGGCCAGCCGCCGGCACACACGCACACACGCGCGCGTCCGCGGGCACTCTTTATCCATACTTTAAACAGCGGGCACAGCGGCCTGCGCACGGACGGGGCCCTTTGCAGCCGCTTCTTCGTGCTGCAGGTGGAGCGGACGCCGCTTCGCGCGCGGGGGCTGCTACTCGCCCTAATAGCAACATTTGCATCAGCAGAAATGATGTTCCCAAAGCCACACAAACAATCACAACGTTTCCCCCAAATGTAGCACGTACACTGCTCATGTGAAACAAATAAAACACTCTTGTATAACTGCAAAAAATTACAAATTTAAAACCGGGAGCGGTAGCTCAGTGCGTCAACTGATGTCACTGCAGCGCCTCTGACCGGGAGGTCCTGACGGAGGCAGGATTTTCGACACTAGCTTTTCATCTAGGTCGAAGTCAGTCGCTGTCTGGAGGAGAATTCTAGCGGCCGGCTGCTCTGATCGGTAGTTTTCCGTGGTTTCTCCAATCAACACCAGGCAAATGCCGGAGCAGTACCCTACCAAATGGGCCACGGACCGCGCGCAACTTTCCTTCCTCTTCCTTGTACTATCCTCTCCCCATACACACTTACACTAACATGCACTACCCTACCACATATTCCGGGAGACCAGTCGGGAGCTTAGAGCTTGTCCCGGATGGGACGGTGTCACGTTGGTGGGAGCGTCCTGGTTAGAGGGAAACCCCACTAGCCGACGGTAGGTCGGCGCCGGATCTCGCCATCAGCGGGGGAAGATCACAGCCATCTCCCGAGAAAAAACATGTACTACACTAACGGGACTAATGACCAGAGCAGTCGACGCGCCCGGAAACATGAAAAAATCAATCAATCAATCAACAAATTTAAACGCAGACTTCACAAATACTACAAAAACGTAGTTTAATAAACGTAAAGCCTTTACACATGAAGAATACAAAAATATGCTGAACCATAATGTGAATAGCAAATATTTAATCGCGGTCAGTCTTGGAGTCTTGGCTTGGAGTCTTACTTCGCATGGCACTAGCTGTGTCGTAAGCAGAAATATGAAAATAGTCCAGCAGCGTATGAAAATTCAGTCCGTTAGCTCAGTATGAGAACAGGCGGAATGGCTCAAATATTTACATTTTCCGCTCAAAATCGGAAATATTTTTTGATTTTGAATTATTCCTTTATTTCTGGGAATCTGGGAATCTCACGTGGCCACAGAATTACCATTGTCTTTGAATGTAATAATGATAATAATAATAATAATAATAATAATAGTATAATAATAATATAATAATAGTAATAATGATAATAGTAATTTATTAATACAAATAAACGAGTAAAATAAAATAAAAACACAAATAGGCAAAAATAAAAGGAGATCAAATGTACCCATCTTTATGCCGTGTACAATCTATATTCCGTACTCATCTCTTCGCTTCACTTTAATGAATGTCCCTACGGTACATAATAATTTTTACCTGTAAATCCAATTTGCCCATTCTTTTGTTGGACTTTCTACTTTCTCGCCCTTACAAACGTATTTCGTAAGAAGATAACGTTTTGTAGTTGTGCGCCGGAAAACGACGTTTTGGGAGAAAAAAACTCTCATTGCTGGACCTTGGTGGCAAGAGAGTGGATAAGTGGATAGATACAGTTACTAGTATAGAAAAAAAACTCTAACACGTGGTGTAGCCAGAATCCATTTTTTGTGGGTCCGTGATACCGAAAAATTGATTGACGGCTGTCTGAGTGTCTGTCCGACTGTAGTCAACTCTAGCGCCTAATCCCTTCACCTGATTTTCTTCGAAATTGATATTCCTTGGTCGACCTACATGTATTCGAGGCTTTGGGAGTTTGTAACGGATATTTTGATTTTTGGGCGTACTTTACATGAAGCTTCAAACAAATTTTCCAAATTTTCTTGAAAATGGCAACAAATGTTTTAATCAAACTTAATTTTCGGATAGCTTACGCTGAAGAGAATGGTATCGATCTCTTGTTCGTCGAAATTCCGAATATTTTGAAAACTGCAAAATTGCGATTTCGTGGGGGCGTCTTCCTACAACTATAATATTGAAGATAAATATTTTCCTTAATGAAATCTGTTCCTTAAAGATCTTTTAATAAGTTCATGTTAGATAATATGAATTTTTGTCTAATTGAACGGGAAATGAGAAATTAAAAAAAATTAAAATTAAAAAAGTATTAAAATTAAAAATTGAAGAGTTTTTCTCAAAACCTTCTTCAAATTTTTGTTTTCACTTTTCCCGACGGATAGAAAAGGGGTTTCTTAAAAGAATGGCGCTTGTTTCAATTCCGTTGAACTCTCTGAATCTCCGAAAATTGCTATTTTAGAAATAACGCAACGAAGAATGTGTTGTTTGAGCACTACTTGTTTATCCTGAACATTATCACGGCACTTCATTGCACATCACTGCACTCTATACTCACGCTCTTAAGATCTCTCGAACCCATAACTTGCGTGCTTCTGGGAAAATCACTAGAAACTCTGCAAACAAGTTAACAATGCTCTTATTTACGAAGCTGAATTTCCCTAAACCCGTTCTTTGTTCTCTTCCGTTTATTATCTAGAGTGGCTACTACTTCAGTAAAATGGCAGGTCAAGTCTTTCACTGATAAGCTTTCCATGCCGGTTGCTTTGTGTACGTATTCAAGAGGACTCACAGTCACGCTGCCTCTTTACGTCTAACTAATGATTCCTATTTGATATTCGCCACATTACTTGTTAGCGAATTTACCACCCTTTTTTTGCTGCACTGATTTTAATGCTTTGATATGACCTTTCGCACGAGGATACCAGCACACTACTCCGTATTGCTCTTTGGGGCCAAAAAAGTTTATGTCTGATCTTTCATGTTACATCACACAAAACCATCAAACCAAAACTTGTAAAACTAATCACTTTTTACCAAAAATGTTTTTACTGTTTCGAGTTTTTATAATCCAGTTCTCATTGTAGATTTGTAGTAAATCTACTACGCTTCCTGAAGATCTGGTGTTAATAAATCCACGAAACGTGTTATATCTTTATTAATAGAAAACAAATGTCTCATGTACTATATCTCATTATTGAAAATCATATATTTCGACGTTGTTTTGGAAACTAATTTCCTTATGTATTTTCCAATCTTTCGCCATTCATTATTGTGGCATGTTGGTTCTGTTCCATTAGGGAAAAGTGGGTTTCTCTGCCGATCGGAATTCCGGGAACGCTGTGCCTCCTAATGTATATATTAAGCGCCGCGATAGTTGGGACCAACGAAGTATTAATGAATCGCGCCGCGGCTCGTCGCTTAAGAGGGCGCTGGAGGGAAGCACGAAGGGGAATAACCAGCTTTGCCGCTAATGAACATTTTCGCCAGCGCGTCTCATGATCCTCGACTTTGTTGTTCTTCACTTCATTTTCGATACTCGCAATGCGCCCCCGCGTCCACCTCCCATTCGCCAAAGCGTAATACCTCTTCAAGTTGCGGGGCGGCGAACTCCGCCTGCAAATTTGAACGGCTCCTCGGGGCCGCCCGCCGCTCGCGCCGGCGACAAAGAACCCAGCATTACACAAACTAATTTCGAACGCGCGCCACCTACTCGCGGGCTCCGGAAATTTCGCGCGGAGGAGGCGGGCGCGGGGCTGGGGCGGGGCTGGGGCGGGGCTGGGGCGGGGCTGGGGCGGGGCTGGGGCGGGGCTGGGGCGGGGCTGGGGCGGGGCTGGGGCGGGGCGTGTTGTATTCCAAAGGAAAAAGACCAATTCGGACATCGATTAAATACTGAAATAGTTATAATTTTTTTATATAACTAATCAATTAAATAGACCGAGGTCCTAATGGAATGAAGCCAACATCATCTTCTTATCGAAACAATAGAAGGGAAAGGATAAACACAGGAACAGGTGACTACCGTAAGACGCTATAGATAACGTTATACAGATGATAACTCAAATCAAATCCAGGAATAATAACAATTTATTACAGCATGAAAAAGAAAGGGTGAAAATACCTTTTACCCAGAATTATTCGAATATACAAAATTTCTCAGGCACGAGGCCTCTTTACAACAAGAACATGTTAGGAAAATTACACAGAAACACATCGAAAGTCAGAGGTCAAGCAGCATTTTCATTCTAGGAAACTGAAAGAGAAGAAACGTGTCGTTTCTAGTAATACACAAGATTGCTGGAGTCTTAACATAAGAAACTTACAAAACTATTAAATGGAATATTGAATTAACACCAGTTTTCAGTGGTTCATAATAATTAAATAATAATTTAAATGTAAACAGCTCCAAAATCACTCGCGGATTGCGCTCATGTAGCAGAAATATTACTAGATATTGCCAGTTTTAATAATAACATGCAATTTACTGGTTCATCTTGCCGTAAATTAACACACTGAGGCGCTATATCAATAAATAATTCAGCTCTGATTAAATGTTGAGGTGGGCTACAACCCCGCTCCTCTAATGTAACAGCCACAGGCCGTAAATGCAGTAAGATCCAGCAGACTTGACAATCAGGGGCCTGCTACGGAATGAAAGACGTTTTCAGAACCACTGGAAAAAACCAGCACGGCCTCCCACATCGTTTTCAAACTTTTCGGAATCAAATGCCGAAAAGGACAGGAAAAAATGAATATTCTGCAACAATTTCAAAAACATCAATTACATACGTGCAGTTAAAGGTGAGGCAGAGCTGCGACTCATTGCTGATGCCAAATAATGTGCTGCAAAATATTAATAATAATAATAATAATAATAATAATAATAATCGTAATAATAATAATAATCGTAATAATAATAATGATTAGAATTGACAATCAATAAATAACTGCGTGAACATCGAATAATTGTTATGTAATGATAATTGTTATGTAATTGTAGTGGTAATTGTTATGTAATGGTAATGTAATGTTATGTAATTACGTAATGAATCAATAAATAATGAGCGATTCCATGTTTATACCTGATTCTACCATAACTTACATAAATAATTGAGCTATTTATATATTTACATTGAAAATGAAGTATATTTTTGTATTTGACTAACCCGAAAATTACCAGTAATTGACTTGACTGAAAAAGAAAAATAAGTTATGTAGAAATACACAAACACATTTTAAAAAAATCTCTATAATACATACGGCAATAAATGCCGGGCAGCGCTCCTGATAATTCCATCTGTTGGCAAAAATTCGAGAAGAAATAAACATTAGAGTAGCAGATAGAAATCATTTGAAGGCAAGATCCAAAACTATTTACACACTCCAGACAGCGACTGATGTCGACCTATCTAGCGTCCAATATCCTGGCACCGTCTGGACTCGAACCTAGGACCTTGCGGTCAGAGGCACTGCAGTGACATCAGTTGATACCCTAAGGTTTTTTTAAAATATTATACCCACTTGATTTTCAGGAGAAAATTATCAGTTTCTTCATGGCCGACAATATATATTAACCACACCTGGTGTGGAGCAATGATATGAGAATTGGCATTCATGGAAATGGTAGAGCCTCGAAGATGTCTGCCACCTACGCGCTTTATCCGCGAAAAATTTCAAATGTTTTGACTAAGGTTTGAACTCGAATTCCGAGTGATCTTACCACTCGTGTACTTGATGTATCGCCCACGTGTTTGACAGCGGTTGTGGTGGCTGTGGGGAAGGCGCAAAGATAACGGACGCGACCTAATATTAGGCTGGGAGCTCGTATTGTAAACGCTAGTAGTCCACGTGGAATTCGTTGTGGTCAAACGGATTTCGGAGTTTTCTCTGGGTTCTGTTTCCTTCGCCTCTCGTTCTGCCATTGCTCCATCATTCACCTCATTATTATCGCTATCATTTTCGCGCCTCTATGGCCTCATCACTCATCACTGATCATCACTCAGAAGCCTCAGTAAATTCTTCAGTCGAATACATGAATAAGTAACTGGTGTGTATAGGTCGATGGCTGCACAAATTTCCTCACATTGAATGTTACAAATTTCAAGCGTTTGTAACGTTACGAGAGGCACCAAAATGGTAACTTTTGTGAATAAGCGTGTGGTGGGAAATTCCATATAAAAAAGTTACACAAGTGACAATTGCCCCTGATGAGAAGACAACCCATCATGAATTGGAGTTTGACGGATCTGCAAAATCTCTTGGACTGCGTCACAGCGTGACCTACGAAACACCGACACATGAACACCCTCGAAAACGTGAACACCCTCGATCCTACGAGCACCCTCGAATCAAAGACACGTGACACACGACACGTTCATTGGCAAAAACGATCATTTTTTATCGCTCTATTTGCCCTAGATGCTTGTACTATTTATTCTGGAACACCTTGTATTACTGACGGCGATAGAAGCGATTTGATTGAAGGGCAAGATTGAGCAAGACTAAGTGCGTGGGGATGAGGGACGGCAAAGGGATCGCGGACAAGGTCTGCGTGAGAAGGGAGGTCGGCTGCGAGGCAAAGGGACCGCAGAGGGCGCCAAAGGAGACGGCGGGCAGCGGCGGCAGCTCCGCTGGTTCAAGTTGCGTTGGGAGCTTCCGCATTGATCCCGCTATCAGACGCGACACCACGCACGGGCCCTCTGGCTGAATTAGCTCAGAGCCATCGCTGCTGCGTTTCTGCCATAGTCTCCGACCGAGAAACCTTACGGTTTGAGTTTCGACGGAGGTGGCGAATTTTAAACCCTTGTTAGACATCTAGTAGGTCTAATATAATCGCTGTTCGGAGGAGAATTTTATCGCGCGATCTTATCTGTAGTTTTGCACGGTATATTTGATCAATACTAGGCGAATGCCAGGGGTCACGGACTACGCGAGATATTTCCTTCCTCATCCTCTCCTTTTACACACATATACTCTTATACTTGCTTTTTGAATAAATTCTGTAGTGGCAGCAGAGATATTGTGGTACTCCATGATTATAATTTTAGGATATCAGAGGTATCAGCGACAAGCAGTAGTCTACTACTTGTGATTGATACCTCTGATATTCTGAAATTAAAACATTATACTTGCGATACACTATCAGACATGTCGCGAGACCAGTTACGAGTTTGATCCAATTGAGAAATTTCTGGAGGGGAAATTGCCTACAATCTGACGTGGACCAACGACCATAGCAGTTGGCGTTCCAGAAAACGTGCATTTTTTCACAAATAATGCTGAGAGATTTGGATGTATTTTGTTGGATATTTGACGTCACTTGTTTACTTTATTATTTTTCTTGTTTGTAAGCGTTTTTTTTAAATCCAGTCACCGGGCATAACTGACTTGGAAAAAATGGCAAATTCAAGGAATTTATATGCACTGACGATTTTGTTTCGAAATGTAGTTAGTTTGGTAGGGCTTGGAGTTGAGCAACAAATGTCACACCATCGGGAAAAGAGCGTTTTGTGTGTTTTTCATGTCTCATGGTGTTCACAATCAACGTTTGGACGATTCCGACTTGTGGAAACGTTTCACATCTCGAATAGAAATGTGTTGGATAGAATGTGTAAAATTATACGCTTTTCTATTCTACTATAGCCGGAAGTCATTGTGTCTAAATATTCAAAATATCGCAGAGGAAGATGCAAGAACAGCTGATTTGTTGATGTCGATTCCATTGAGTAGAACTTCAATTTTCGTAATATACGCCCTCAAAAAAGTTTAAAGAATACAGAATATATGAAAATTCAAGTAATTACAAAGCAACGCAATTTACAGTAAATATTTGTGTCTGTTATGCTCAGAAATATTTTGAATAAACCAATTTTATGAAAAGCACTCGAGGCCATTTCGTAAAACGTTTCATAGAACAAGTGGGTTGTTGACGATCAAACGTTTCGAAAATTGTTTGGCCCGCATCATCTGGAAAATACTGGCTGGTACCATGACTGTTTCGGCCTCTCGTGTTTTATTACAATTATAATACAAAAGGACGTTTGCGATATACTATCACAGAGGGTTATTCTGGTAGTCATCTGGAAATACACACAGCTCACCACAATCGACATTTAGAAGCTCGTTTAGTGTATCCTCTTTCGAGGAAACCAACCTCACCTATCCGAAGCTAATCTAATTAATCCGGGTGCACAGATGGCGCAGTTCGTTGTGTTTGATCTTTGCGGATCTCTCATCAGTGGCTTTGCTCTCGTGGGTATTGACGAATGTTGATTGGTTGTTGAGTAAAATCGTTCCATGAAAATAGGATGGGTTCCATGGAAATAGTGATTTGAATGGTGCAACGCGACCTGACCTTTGAAGCGCCGGTGTGGGCAGGCGGCGTTGACCAGAGGCGAGCAGGGCGCAGCCTCGGTGGTGGGTCGAGCACAAATTAAATTATTTATTTAACGAATTAAAATTATTAAATTTGAAGATTCAAACATCGTAATACAAATTACACTTGTGACAAAGATTTCAGTGTATTCTCCACTATCTTTACTGTATCCGTAAATAAATACCCCTCTAACCCTCTAATCACCCTCTAATCCTAAGAACATGTGTCGGCATCAGAAAAATCGAATCGTAAACAGGTGTTTACTATTTGACTCAATATCACACGGGAAATAATCATGTTGTTTCGCCTGCCTCCCCGCGGCGGTGCGACGAGGTAGGGTTGATATAGCATGCAAACGGACGGAACTTTGAATTTAGGACGACTTCTAGTGGATTTGGTGACGGCGGTAGCGTGATTGGCACATTATTCTTGTCGAACGGCGTGTCGGCAATGTATACGCTACATCTCCTAGCTATCCGACTTACGGCAACTATTGGGAATGTTGTGGAATACTCTAAATTATGAATTGAACAATAAGGCTTGTATTTTTTTAATCCTGCACTTCATATGTGTATTATTTGCCGCGAAAGACGTTTTTCATATTTTTTTAATAAACTTTTGAAATTGACCATGAGAAACGTAGATTTTATGAAATTTACGTTGGATGAAATATTTGAAAAACAATTTTCACAGAAAATATCGCTGGATGCAAATATCACTGGGCATCTTTGGGCATTGTTTGAGGGCTCAGTTTCGGGAAACTTTTTGTCCAGTCTCACGGGCAGGAGGACGAGTTTTCTACCGGGAGCGGCAGCTCAGTGCGTCAACTGATGTCACTGCAGCGCCCCTGACCGGGAGGTCCTAGGTTCGAGTCTTGATGGCTGCGGGATTTTCGACACTAGATTTTCAGCTAGGTCGAATTCAGTCGCTGTCTGGAGGAGAATTCTAGCGGCCGGCTATTCTGATCGGTAGTTTTCCGTGGTTTCTCCGATCAAACCAGGCGAATGCCGGAGCAGTACCCTACTAAACGGGCCACGGACCGCGCGCGATCTTTCCTTCCACTTCCCTGTTCTATCCTCTTCCCTTACACACACACGCTTGCGCTAACATGCACTACACTACCACATATTCCGGGAGACCGGTCGGGAGCTTAGAGCTTGTCGCGGCTGGGGCAGTGCGTCGCTGGTGGGAGAGTCCTGGTTAGGGGGAAGCCCCACTATCCGACGGTAGGTCGGCGCCGGATCTCGCCATCCAGCGGGGAAATATCACCGCCATCTCCTGAGAAAAAACATGCACTACACTAACGGGACTAATGACGAAAGCAGTTGACGCGCCCGCAAACACGAAAAAATCAATGAACGATTTTGTTATGGACCACTTTCAAATGAAGAGAAACAGATCTAATCTGCCCAAACTGGGACATTTCGAAGAAAAATGTTGCGGAAAGCCATCGTAGGAAAATGTGTGCGTAGGTGCCACTGAAGTTGGCAGCGTGGGCGCGCGTACGTGTGGCGTTCGCGATAGCGCGTCTGCTGTTGCGCCTGCTGGGAACGCGTCTTGGCGCGGGCTGCGCCGTCTCAGTTTGTCTGCGGAGAGAGCTTTTTGCCTCCCCGCCCCGCCCCGCCCCCTCGCACGCAGCCGCGCGTACAAAGCTGATTTCCGCTGTTCCGGCATCTGTTCCTTTCGCGTGGATCGCGCCTTCGCTACGATAATTTCCGCCGCGCGCTGAGTCGGACGCTGAGTCGAGGGAAGCGCCAAGCGCCACGCCGAACGAACACAAACGCTCCCAGGCGCATATACGGGGTGTCGCGTAATAAACGTTACGAACTTCTAGGGCGTGTAAAGAGGTCGAGAATGATACCTTTCTGCCAAAGAACATGAGACGGGAAATTTCAATTGAAAACTTTACGCAGATGACATTTGTTCCTAATTAGTAAGCAACTAAGGTTTCATTAAGAATAAAAACCTATATCTTCAATATTATAGTTGTATAAAGTCACCCGAAAATAATGAACATTTGCTAATTTTCAAAAGTTCAGAGATTTCAACGAGTAAGATACCTATACTATCTCATAAACGTCGTTTACGCTATCCGAGGGCAAAATTGAATAATAAAAATTGCAACCATTTTTGAGAATATTTTGAAAATGTTTTTGAGGCTTCATGTAAAGTAAAAAAAATCATCAAAATAAAAATTTATGGTCAAAATTTCCAAATCCTTGAGTTCATTCAGTTCGATCGGGGAATATCAATTTTCGAGAAAATCGTCTGATCGGTTTAAGCGTTGACCACAAAGCGATAGACAGTCGGACAGGTTTTGCCGTTAATCAATTTCTCGTTAGCGAGGACCTACTAAACGTGGGTTCTGGCTACTCCATATGCTAGAGGAAGTAATTTACTATCTTTAGAAACAGGATTTATCCACTTTTTTTATCACCAGAGCCCGACAATGAGTTTTTCTCTCGAAAATTTCTTTTTTTTCCGGCACGCAATTACAATATTTTCTCTTCTTAAATTTGTAAGGGGAATAAAGTAAATATAAGATTTTCAAAAAAAGGTCATGTACAATTGTTTGAAAGAACAAATGGTTTACGCGTAATTTCTGCTTGAAATTAATACTATTAAAAATATCACAAACCACTCCATTGTTTTCCACGCATAAAAGATGGGAATGAGAATTAAGAGAATGACGCAGGTCTCATTTTCGTTGAACTCTGAATTGTCGAAAATTGTATTTTGGAAATAATGGGAGGTACAATTAAATTCTCGATCAATCGGCCCAAGTAAGTACCTGAGAATGCCTTCGAATGCTTTCGAGCGCCCGCGAGTTAATTTGATGGACCTCGGTTCGCGGATCTTTGTGCGGAAAATGTGTTTGCTGGTTGATAACACTTTTGCAAGTTCCCCGCATAGTGTATTATTGGGTTGCCTTCACAAATAATGCGAGAAAATATGAGCAGACACTAGTCTATTTTGAAGTTCACATAATGTTCTTCCAAATTAAAATGTTTGTAGTGTAATGTTACGGCGTTGTTTATTTATTTTACGTTAATAACAGTTAAAAACTTGTGTAGCATGCTACGGGGAGAAGTGAATTCTGTGCACGTGTTATGTAAGTATGAATAGTTAGGCCTTTTATTGGTTACATCATATAAAAAAGAGAAAAATAAAATACACCCTTAACTAACTAACAGGAAAATTCATTAATAATATATCTTGTTGATTGTCATTATTCGCAATGTTTATTTTAATTTGTTATCAGAATCTTTCAGAACACTTTTTTTCCTATCTGTAGAATACCATGACTTTTGCAATGAACTTTCTTTCAGTTTTAATTATGTTAGACGGTCTTTATGAAGCATGTGCCTCTCTAAACAAGAGTGGATCGTGCTGTTACGCAGAGTAAGGGAATTTACGGTCGTTGAAGTGACCTCGAGTGCATTCTTTGCTCATCACTCGCGCTTTCCCTACACAGTTGGTTAATACTAATAAAAGGTCAACTGATGAAATTTTGAAATGTGGCCTCCAACATCCAAAACCTTTTCAGTGCTCAAGAATCAAAATTTGAAAACAACTTCAACAGCCTTATTTTGGACGAAATAAAAACCAGAAGGTACTAGTGAAGAAACCGTCATGACGTAAGATCTTCGTGTTGCTATTCTCAGTATGTTTCTAAAGCTATTGCTCATTCGTTGCTATTCTCAATATCTTTCTTTTCCGCCTGAGATGGGCACCCTGTATTGCGGTACGCGTCCCGCAGTGCTATTTTGACAAGTGCGTGCCGTTTTACTTTAACAAGCGCGTGCCTCTTAAGGTTTCCGAGATAGCTTAGTAGAGTTGGGAGAGACGTATACTGACGCGAAAGATTGACTCGTAAAAACGACAGTCGTTTTGGCGTCAATATCGTGGAGACTTAGCACCTTAATACAGTAAGAAATATCAACACAAATAACATTACAATATTTTCATAAGCACTAAAAAAATTTAAGAATAAGCTCAGACATCACCTCTCTCTTGTTAATTTACTATTCAATTGTGTAATTTTTGTGAGATGAAATCGGGCGCAGATCGGCCGGTGCTGTTTCGCGTGAAATCGTGAATATCACAGAGAATACATCACTTTGTGCGTGTGAATATTGAATTAATAACTCCCACGAATTTATTATTGATGAAGAGGAAAAATATGTTTACCGCGGAGAGAATTCCAGTTCTTTTGCAGTAATCACTTTCGACAATTCGCATCCGATTTTGCATTATTCAACAAACGTCTTTAAAAATATGCTACATATTTCTAGAATTTGTGGCGTCCTTAAACTTTCATGGAATTTGAGTGACATCGCAACCGAAGCCAAGTAACAAATGCGTGTATTTTTCGCCATCAGAGCGTTGGGTGTAACTATATTTTTGAAAGTTATGCCGTGCGAATTTGGGAGATCTCGAGCGTACGCATGTAAAAAATGCATGAGCTTAGATTCGATTAGGACTAAGAAGGGTTCATAATAAGCGGACCAGAGGTCTATTGCCCAATGCATTTTATGTGATAAAAACAATAAATGGACAGTAAAGAAGTGGTTTCCGAGCATTAATGCTAAAAGTAGTTTTATAAAATATTACACCTACGAGAGGCGAACGAAGCTGACCGTTTTGGTGGAATCGAAATTCATAGTCAGTATTACCAGCGAAAATTGAGTCATGTTTCAATGAATATTTTTTGCCGATTTAATATTTGAAATTAATAACAACTGTATGTGATATTGTATACCTTGCAAAATGTATCTTAACTTTCAAAATGATGTTTTGTATCGTACTTGAATGGAGTCAATGTTATGCACTTAGGGTTTGTAAAACTCTAACACGATAATACTAGATAAATTTTGCGTTCAGTAAAAAACAAAAAACGATCTTTATATAATAGCCAAGGAATATTTATTAATAGCTAAGGAATTCCACATTGCCTGGTGATAGTTCACGGCTTTGTCGCAAAGACATAGTTTGCCCGCCAAACACCAGTGTAGTGCGAGCTGCCTAACAATCAGGGGCTACGTGACTGATGTCTACTAAGTTCGATATAGTATGAGCTTTCTCACCACATGTTCATTGGTAAAATGTCACTACTACCAATTGCCCAACATGCAAGAAAAAAGCGTTTGAAATGTGTTGTGATACACTCTTTAGTCTAAAAAAGGCCCAACTTTTATTTCTGTATATATTGACATTATATTGAAAAAATGTGTTCAAAATGTATTAAACAGTTAGGATCCATATGATGTTTTTGCCATAAAATATTTCGTAGTAAATTTGAAGTTTGAAAGAAACCAACTCCCCCGGCGTCCTACGGGCCGCCTAGGCGCCCTGTTCACCGCGGCCACCATCCGCCTTCGCCCCTGCCCCTCCCCCGCCGCCACGCTTTGTGCCGTGGCAACAGACGTTCTGCGACTCGGCTCGCCTGTCTCTGCCCCTCTCACGCCTCGCCACTCCCCCTTCCCCCCCGCCGCATCCCTTGCTCCCGACGCTTCTCTCCCCCTCTTGCGCTCTTCCTTCTCAACGACTCCAGCCCCCTCGCAGCCATCTCGCGCCACTCCCTCCTCTGCCGCCCGCGTCCTCGGCTGCGCTACCTTTCCTCGGCCAACGAGACGAGTGGCTCTGTGCGTGGCGCGCAGACTTGCCAGTTGGGAGGTCTGGGTTCGATCTCTGGGCCAGTCCTCCTCACTGGTTTTTAATAATAATATTTTTATTACCATTTTTATTTTATTATTAATTATTATTAATGATTAATTATTAATTCTTATTTATTGTTATTTATTATTATTATTGTTTATTATTATTATTATTATTATTATTATTATTATTATTATTATTATTATTATTATTATTATTATTCACAGCGGGTACATAGTTGCTCGTGTCCTTGGTTTACCACACGAGTCTCCTGGGTAACGCTAAATGACCACCAGCGATTCGTCACCTACGCGCTCGACCATTGTGAACGTTAAGGGAACCGGTACACGTTAAGGGAAACGGTACGTATAAACTGGTCGGCGCGTCACCAAATGGCTAACATGTTAATGGTGGGTGTTGGGAAACAAACAACGAATCTTTCCTAGGCTACCGGTGAGTTAGCTCAGAGTAGAAGACACTGCAGAGGCAGCGGCAGCAGTGTCTTCAGGTTGTCGGATTTTCGACAGTAACTGGATCGACTCCACCCACTGTCTGAAGTGGTATTCTAGCTACCTGCCGCTCAATAGCAGGTGAATGCCAGAACAGCATCCTATCAAACACGCCATGAACTGCGCGTCATTTTTCCTTTCTCTTCCTTGTCTCCCCCCTTTACAATACACACTGACAGTTACATGCACTGCACAACCACACATTCCTGTAGAGGAGTCGGGAGTTTAGAGCTAGTTAGAGCTCTTTCTTCTACCTGCAGCATATGCCTACATTCGCGTTTTTTCTACCTGACAGTCCAGTTTCTTGTGATGCTCTTACTATAATTTCTTGTAGGATTTCCCCCTATTTTTCTTGATGAATGTATGTCTTGTATTTCGTCTTCTTGATTTTATTTCCACTATTTGTATTTCTCGGTTACTAATTCTCTGGTACCCCTAAAACTACCTGATATTTTTGTATGCGATGTTCCATTTTGCCATAGCCTTTTTTAATATTTCTCCACATTTTCAATATTTTTGTGCATATCTTTTTCTTGCATGTTTTAAATTCTTTGGCATATAGATGACTGCCAAAGTAACATATTTCCGTTTCTTTCCTTCATAGTTTTCTATCAGCTTTGAACTTTTCTAGAAGATTGAAACGGTATAATATATACATTTGTGCATTCCCATATTTCAAAGAACTTACGTCCGTCCGTGTGTGTTGTCGGCAGTGCAGATCCTGCCGACGCCTTCTAAGTCACGAATTCGTTTGGCGAAGGTTTGTCTCCTGATCCAATCCCGCGCGGCTCACTCCGTCACGTCCTCCCCCACCCCCGCCCCCGCCTCCGCGTCCCCCTCCGCCAGCCTCCGCTTCTTGATAATCCGCACCATCTCGCTCCCCCCGGCCGCTGATCCCCAGTGGCTGCGACCGGCCGCGCCGTCCGGAATCTGTCCAGGGCACGTTCCTCAGCACGCGCGCACCCGCCCGACACGCGCTCCTCACAAAGGCTTGCAAACTAACATCTCTTCACGAGTTCTGAGGTTAGTTGAACTCTTCTAGCGCGAATCAACAGAAACACCAAAATCATTTGCGGTTAATCTACGATTGATTGATTGATTGATTTTTTCGTGTTTCCGGGCGCGTCAACTGCTTTGGACATTAGTCCCGTTAGTGTAGTGCATGTTTTTTCTCGGGAGATAGCGGTGATCTTTTCCCGCCGGATGGCGAGATCCGGCGCCGACCTACCGTGGGCTAGTGGGGTTTTCCCCGTATCAGGACTCTCCCTTCATAGGGGCACCGCCCCAGTCGGGACAAGCTCTAAGCTCCCGACCGGTTTCCCGGAATATGTGGTAGTGTAGTGCATTTTAGTGTAAGTGTGTGTGTAAGGAGAGAGAATAGGACAAGGAAGAGGAAGGACAGATCGCACGCGGTCCGTGGACCGTTTGGTAGGGTACTGCTCTTGCATTCATCTGGTGTTGATCGGAGAAACCACGGAAAACTACCGATCAGAGCAGCCGGCCGCTAGAATTCTCCTCCAGACAGCAGCTGAATTCGACCTCGCTGAAAAGCTATTGTCGAAAATCCTGCCGCCGTCAGGACTCGAACCTAGGACCTCCCGGTTAGAGGCGCTGCAGTGACATCAGTTGATGCACTGAGCTACCGCTACCGGTGGTTAATCTACGATCTTGTATAGCCAAAGGACACAACGTCACAATAGTCGAAGTGCGGAAAGACAAGGGATTCTATTGCAATTTTTTTATATTGACTGGTAAAAACTTACCAACAAACCTAAGAGAAATAATTCGTGAATTGACTAACTTTGTAACTTTATTTACATGAGAATCCCACTGGTGGTTATTGTTAAGAATTATTCCTAAGTTTTTGACTTCGGAACAATAAGGTATGATGGTTTGATCTAGAATAACACTTGCTGTGCATAGATTATCAGCTCGTGATTGAACGTTTTTCGAACAAATTACCATTGTGATTTAGCAGGATTCAAGGAAAGGCCGTTTAGTTTTGTCCTCTGCAGCAAGGTTTCCAAGTCCTTATTTGTATTATCCACTAATTGTTTCAGTGCAGTGGGTTTTCCGGTGATATAAATTTATAAATCATCAGCGTACATATGATGTTTACAGATACTGATGGAATTAGGCAAGTCATTAACGTATATTAGGAAAAACAATGGCCTGAGGATGGATCCCTGGGGAACACTGGGAGTTGGTACAGGTTAAACATCATTAGAATGAGAGCTGATACATCAGGTGAGTAATCTTTGGCTATGAGGATGAGGTCAGCAGCATTGAAGAAATTTTCCAGGAAGGATTTAAATTGATGGTAGGTAAGGTAACATTTGCTTTGATTGTCTTCAATAATTGATTTTAGAGCAGATGTTAGTTCCTCTACAGTTCTACGTTTAGTTATTTCAGATTTCCCTGGCTCATTTAGTTATCCTTTATTCTTTTTAACTTGTTTCAGGGTTTCATCAGTATTTGCTTTTCCTGTGGTATTTGAAGATTCAGGAACATGAGAGGAGTCATATTGGGAACCTCTTTTGTTTAGTTTAGATACACAATTATTATCATTATCAGATTCCTGTTGATTAATAGAATGTACAGATTGATTATCAGTTGTGGGAGGTTTAGCTTGGGGGCTTCCTCTATGAAGATGAGGGGTAGTTATGTCATTAATTGGGAGGAGTGGAAGAATTCTGTTGATTGGTAGTGGAACCAAATTGGTTTTCAGTTGCAGGGGAATAGGTTTGGAGGATTTTTTTTGCGGAGGTTAGGGAAATTATCCTCGTCATTAATTGAGAGCACATTGATTAAAGAATTATCTGCATTACTAATAGATGCAGATCTATTTTCATTTGCTGAGAAGTCACTGTTATTGGTATAATTTTCTTGAGAGGAACAACGGTTAGCATTATGGCCTTCCTGCTTGCATAGAAAACATACCACATTATCAGTGGAAAAGTAATTACGGCATGTCTTCATGGCATACCAGTGCGGAAACCGGTAATGTATCAATTTCATCTGGATCGATATAAATCTGCCTCCTAAATCTCAGAATATGAGAGAAGCCAATTTCTGAGATTCCGGCTCTGATACACGACATCTTTGAAGAGGATTTGATGCTTTTATTGAAAATGCTTAGGATTAGCTCGTTAGGTATAACAGGACACACATTAGAGATAATAACCCGTACTTGTTTATTGATGAGTGTTCGTATATTCAGTTTTTTATTATTAATAATGATAAATCTGTGTGTATTCACAATATGTTCAGAAATCTTTTGTGTTGAGAAAAAGAAACAAAATATGTGATTAGAGATTCTTGAAACAAAACTAATATCTGAAGGGTTAATGATTGTGGAAATTTTAGACACATAATCCTTGATGCTAATACCTTCTTGGGCTTCATTCACAATCGCTTGGCTTTCGTTATGTTAAATTTCCGATTGCACCGCAAGAGAAAAGGTTTTGCTTATTTGTTCATCTGTGGGTTTTGAGGTTATGTTGCCGTTGGTGGAAGTTTAAATCGTGGTAGGCAGCCAGTCGCTGGGGCAGCTGGCTTTTGAGTGGAAACTGACTCTTCTTGTTCAATCGATGGAGGCGATGTATAATACAGGCATTTACTCGTCTAACAATGTCTAAATCTCGTAGCGTGCACCACAAACACGTCTACCGTTCACGGACGCGCCATAGCAAATCCTATGCATAAGTTTTGTGACTTAATTATTTAAAATGGAATTGAAAATTGTTGATGAGAGCTATGGTCTATGTGAACATTTCTCTAAAGGACACTAAGCAATCAAGGGCAAAGTATGCTTCTAATTCGGGTTTCATTAATCTGCCAAGCATGAACGTTCCTAACCCTCCAGCATGAACTTCACTTTAAGAGTTTCCTCTACTGTGATTATTTCTTCTTCCGCGCCAAAACTAAAGACACCACCATAGAATGTCTCAGAATAAATATTACAAACTTCTAGGTAATGTAGGCGGGTCGAAAATGATCACGTTTGACAATGAACGTGCAATGGGAAATTGCATAACAAGCTGTTAGCACATGCGTCATTCGAACCTAGTCGTTACGCTACAAAGTCTGCTCAGGTGTTCGGCAGGTCACATTCCTGACGCAGTCAAGATTTCATGTGATCATAACTCGTTGCCTTACCATCACGGGAAAATAACTTATTTTTTGACCCACGATGCAGCACACGGACGGAGACGGATGAAGCAAATTACTTATTGGATGTAACTTCGTTTTAAGATATTTCCCACTATTTGTTCATGGGTAAAAAGTGGTCTCGGATCCCTCTGCCCTAGAAGTTTATTAGGAGAGATGGCTCAGTGCATCAACTGATGGCCCTGCAGTGCCTCTGACCGGAAGATTCTAGGTTCCAGTCCCCACAGTGGCAAGATTTTCGACACTTGCTTGTTAGCTAAATGGAATTCAGTCGCTATTTGGAGGAGAATTTTAGAGGCTGGCTGTTCTGATCGGTAGTTTTCCGTCGTTTCTACGATAAACACGCGGCGAATACCCGTAGCCTAACAAAAGGGCTATGGATCGCGCGCGATCTCTCCTTCCTCGTCCGTGTCCTATCCTCACCCCATACACACACACACACACACACACACACACAAACATTCACTTCACTACCACACATGCCGGGTGACCGGTCGGGAGCTTAGAGCTGGTCCCGGTTGGGGCAGTTCCGAGCTGTTGGGAGATACCTAGTAGAGGGATACCCTGCTAGCCAACGGTAGGTCGTAACCGGATCTCGGCATTCAGCGGGGAAGATCACTACTTCGCTATGAAAAACACGCACTACATTCACGGGATTAATGACCTCAGTAGTTGACGTGCCCGGAATCACAAACAACCAACCAGCTCTAAAAGTTTGTATAATTTATTTTTAGACCCGTCTAAATGGGTGTTTTCCTTCGTCCCGCCAGAAGCGCCTCGCACTGACCGTGGCCACACCAGAGCGACCGCATCCTGTCGCTTCCTCTCTGCCTTTGCCGGCTCCTTGGCACCTCGCCTCTTCGCACGGCCCCGGCCCACGCTGACACGCCTTCGCACCTGCACGCTGACAGCGCTACCGTCCCACCGCCGGCCCCCAATCTAAGCAAGGCAGGGCGACTTTCTCCATCCATGACTCCAACTGCGTTGTACACGGACACGGGGCGAGGGTGCGCGAGCCAGGGCGGTTCGGAGGGGCGGAGGTTACGGAGCGAAGCGAAACGAGACGAGAAGAGACTGAGCGAGACTGACGTAGCAGCGGAGCGGGACGCGACGAGACCAGGCAGGGGAGAGGAGACAGCGCGATGCGATGAGGCGGGGCAGGGGGAGAGGGACGGTCGGAGGGATGGAATTCGTTGACATTCTTCGCACGCAGTGATGCGGCGGCGCCCTTGGAAGGCACATCTTTGTTGTGCGCTGGCACGTCCTTCGTGCCTCGCCTTCGATGCCGCCCCACCCCCAAAGTGCCGCCCGGCTCAGGCCACGCTGAGCTACGGCGGCCATGCCAGCCGGCGCCCCGCCCCCGCCTCCGCCTCGCTCCCGCCCCGCTCCCGCCACCGCCCCACCCTTGCGTCGCCCCGCCTCGCCCCGCCCACCCGTTCCCTCGTCCCGCCCCCCGCTCCCCCGCCCCCTGGCACCGCACCCGTGGCTCATTGGCCCACGCATCTATCTTCCGGCCGCCGCCGTGTTTATGTTTTTGCCTCGTCCTGCCTCCACTTGCGTCCCTGCTCCGCTTCCGCCCCCGCACGTGCCTCCCCCCCCTCGTTTCTTTTGTGGCGTTCTGCTTTCTATCACTTTTCGTGGCTGTTCCCAAGATTCAATTTTTGATACGCGTGAAGTTCTGGCAGCTTTCTAACGACATGGCGGCACGTAAAAAAAGTCGGTCCAGGGTATATTTACTTATCTGTTTGTAGTTTTGCTGGCCTCATGTCACACGTAAAATATTTCTGCAGTTGATTTCGTAGCATTCTCACTTTTGAAAATATTTTCTTTTCCTCCTAACTCTTGGGTGCTGATTTTGTTTTCTGATTATTACTGTATATTTTGTCTAATTTTCAAACTGTTTTCGGTTATTTGGAACGGGAGTCAGGCTTTGTTTTATAATTAAAATTACAATTATAAAAGAAAACCTGACCTAATTATAATTTTATAATTATAATTATTGGTATTATTATTATTTTTATCAGCTGCACCATTATCAACATTTGACTCTTGTCGTACATTAAAGGTAAAGAAAATTCTAACATTTAGTACGTATAACTTCATAACATATGTCAATGACTAATTTATCTAATTTAATAATATGCTCTGATGAAGGCAAGCAGTGAATTGACGAGACGTAGTCAATGCGATAAATAAAAAAATCGAATAACCGTTTATATTTCTGCCCTTTTTTTTCCAACATCGTGCTTCTACGGCCGGCGGAGTATGCCGTCAGTGGCTGCCCGTTACGATTGATTGATTTTCAACCATAACCTCCAAAACTATGTAACGTACGAAGGAGAAATATAATCTGAGCACGTTTTCTTGAGGTCAAGCATCCTTATCTCACCTTTAAGTACACGTAGTTCAATGATAAACAAGTACGAACAAAGCGGTGCTAGAAACATTTTGAAAGTGAAAATTTTCGCTCCCAAGTAAAAGAAAAAATATTTGCGTTGGTAAACAAAAGATATATTTGTTTTATAGTTTTGTTACCTGAATAGCAAACCACTCCTCCGGCTCTATTCCAACTACAACTGGCAGAAGAGGGGCCCCCTCAGCATTCGCTCAATGAAGTAAAGTAAATTATAAGAAACCTGATCGAGATGTTATTGATAGAGAAGCTGAAGAACATTGCTTCTTACAGGCGTGTTTAGTCTCAGAATTAAACAGTCCAAGTGGTAGCTAATGCGTTAAATGTCGCCTCGTTATGTAGCAGCCCACGCGGAGGCTTGGGCTCTCGTGGTCTCCCACGCACTTCCGTCTCGTCCCCACCGTCGCTCTTTTCTTGTCTCGCTTCTTAATCTCGTCGTTTTTGTTTCCTAGATATCACTCGCTTCTGGAACAGCGCCATCTTTCGTAATCGGCACCGCGTCGTAAGCTCCGGGTCTCCACTGCTCTCCCCAACGTAATTTCTGTGTTTCTGTATCCTCCTATCTTCCACTGCCACACGCCCATGGCCGCCGAGCTGTATCCTTTATTCCATGCGATTCTCGTCCTCGCCGGGACTCGCATGTGCTAGCCGCTATCTTCCTGCTTCCCTCCCTCTCTCCCTCACTCCTCTCTCTCTCTCTTCCCCCGTCGCCTTCTCCCTTTCCATCAAGTGCGCTGGCCCCGGGGCTTTCCTCTGGTGGACGTCTGCTTCCGAGTCGGCCCTTCGCTGCTGCTGCTGCTCCCCCCCCCGCCAGATGAAAAGAGCGGCGCGGCGCCAGCGCTTCATTTGATTTTGATTTGTCAACGGGCGGTCGGCGGCGGGGCCGGGGGCGGGGGCGACGGAAGGGGAGGGGCGGCTGGACGAAGCCCCGGCGGCGCCGCCGACTGCCCCGAGCTCCCTTCCCCGCTTCCGCCCCAACCCCGGCGAAGCCGGCTCGCTCGCGCCGCCGTTCTACCCTTCTGGTTCAACCACGACCGTTGCCGATGGAGCGTCTCTCATCCTAGAGTTGCAATACGATGGTTGCGGATGTTAACGTAGTTACATGTGTTAAAGTTGTTTTCCGGACAGAGAGGTCGAAGTCTTGTTGGATTTTCAGTTGTTCCAGATGCTTCGTCTGCACGAGCTTTAGAGCTGGGTTGAATTCAGACATTCCGGGGGAAAGTTCTAGCTTCCGGCTGCCTTGGTCGAGTTTTCCGACTATTTATATCGTTTAGGTGAAAGCCAGCAGAACTGTCAAAGCGTACCGCGTGAGATATTCAGCCCCACCTTCAGCGAAGCCTGCACTCTCCCCTCAGCAATGCCCTCTGTCCTGCCATTTGCGCCGCTCTTAGCCACAGCCCTCGGCCACGGCCCTCGGTCACGGCCCTCGTCCACTGCCCTCGTCCACGGCCCTCGTCCACGGCCCTCGGCCACGGCCCTCGGCCACGGCCCTCGTCCACGGCCCTCGTCCACGGCACTCGTCCACGGCCCTCGGCACTTTTTTGCCTGTCATGACTAACGTAAAAAGACGAATCCTATGATATACATATTCTCATATGTTAGATAAGTATTTGAGTAATTTTGATTTTTGCGACTCGTGTTTAACAGATATTTTGAGTGTACTACTCCGCCACACATGGTTACGCACAGTTCGCCCTGTTAACGCGCGCCCGGGGAAGGGAAGCTGATCGAATTATTTGAAGATACGAAACTTGACATTTTTTCCTGAATGCTTTCCGTCCTTCCACATTTTCAGATTATTTGTCTTTCTGTTTAAGAACTGTTTATGCGCTAGGGTTCAGTACAGGCGGACAGACAAACAGACTGTCAGTCACACGCAGACTGGGAGACAGGCACAGACAGTCAATTACACTACAGGCAGGCAGTCAGCCAGCCAGGCTGCCAGGCAGGCGGACAGGCAGACAGGGAGACTGAATTGATTTTGTAATCCTGTTTACTTAAGAGTGATATAAAAGATCCGTTGGATGGTGAGATCCGACCTACACCTGGGATCGAGGGGGCTTTCTCCTTCAGATATCGCCTCAGCCAGTGCAGGGTTAAAATTCCGGCTAGTTTCACAAGTGTCGTACTGTATTGCACGTAACTGAGTGTCTGAGCTACAGGAGATAATAGGTCGTGAAAGAAGGAAAATCGCAGGCAGCTCATAACCCGTTTATTCGGGTACTGCTCCGGCATTCGCCTAGCGTGGGCAGGAGAAACGTGGGGAAACTACTGATCAGATCAGCCAACCGCTAGAATTTTTCTCTGGGCAGCGGCGGAATTTGACGTTGCTATGCAGGTAGAGTGTCGAGGTGGAGGCGCGGATCGAGGACGCAGGGCAGGGCGCGTGTTGGGGCGGGTGGCGGGGCGGGTGGCGGGGCGGGTGGCGGGGCGGGTGGCGGAGCGGGGTGCGGGGCGCGGACGGGCGACTGGCTCCCGCAGTCGTAAATCGCGACGTAACGCTCGCCCAGATGGGCGTGGCGCCGTTGTGCAGAGCCGAGGCAGGCGGCTGGCCTGTCAGAATCGCGGAGGCAGATCGTAAGCAGATGTCTCCCGCCGTATTCCGGCGCCAAGCCGGAAGGCTCAAGGCTCAAGGCGGAAGGCAGGAAGCAGGCGCGGGAGCGGCGGCAGTCAATATCTTGGCGCTGCGTCGATATTAGCATAAAACTAGTGGCCTGCAGCACCAAAAACGCTGCGGAGGATAAACACAGAAAATGATTTATTGACACGTAGGGCACATACTTTTCATAAACAACAAATAAAATACACTCATACAACACTGCAATCAATTGATTTTAGAACAGATTTTGTTTAGGACGGAAATCGGTATCTTCAATTTTGTAATGTTAATTTTTGCAACTCCGAAAATACGGACAATTCGCCGGAAGACTAGCACCATTTTACCGTCCTTTAAAAAGGTAGAGAAAATTTAAAGAAAAGAATTGGAGACTGTTTTTTAGATAATAATGCTGGAAAGATTTTAAAAATTGCTTACATTTCACAAAAAATTACGCAACAAATACTGATACTCAAGTGTTTCTTTGCCATTAGAGACGTCACTCACCATTAAGAAGAAAGAAATACGTAACTGAGGTATATTTGCACTTGTTATCATTTGTTAAAATCACTGTATCATTTGAAAAATACTAACAATTGCTGTAACAATTAATACACTTCAGCTTCTCTACCAACCACTGCCATCCGATCAGATATTCCCTCGTTTCCTGATCCACTGAGGAAATGCTGAGATGGCTCCTTGTTTGTTTAAATCATAACTAACTTCACAATAACACGTTGTGTTGCTCCCGCTGTTTGCTAGTTGTGGATGGAACCCACTCGCTCCCTCAGCGCATACGCTTCAGACACCACCGCGGCCTCACGGGAGATCACCCGCACTGTGCGGATCCCTTACACCGCGGCGCTTGCCAGAGCACAACAATCACCGTTGTAGAAAATTTATATTTCGTAAAGTATGGCGATGGCCTCAGGGATTGGTTTGGTTTACCAGGAGTTCTACACAAACCTACTGGCGAATGACGAACAACACACACGACGTTTAACTAAATAGAACAACAATCATTTTATTGTCTCTTTGCTTTCATCAGAGAAAATAAACATTGTACCTCAACGATATAAAACGTTCAACACATTTTCCCTATTACCAGGTGAACTTCAGTTTCCGTCGACACATTGACAAAATTACAACTGCCTTCCCCTCTAACAAATCTCCAACCAAGTGTGGAAAATATAGGCGTAACATCACTCAACTCTTTATCTTTTCTTCACCAACACTAAAATTTACACGCTTAAACTTTCACATCCTGCACTTTCGTATTGCACTTAACAGTTCCTCTTTTTTCACAATCGTTGAATTTGTAATACTTATAAGTTTCTTCATATATCTTATTAAGTCTCTTCCCATTTACTACCACACCACACATTTGTATTTCCTTTACACGCAACCTTTCTCCCCTTTCTACATATTCATAAAAAAAACTATCACACTTTGTATTGGCAACATTCACCATCACATTCTATGAACGGAAGAAAAGATTCAAGTTATGTCCTGTGTCACGAGGTTTTAACCATCCCAGTGATCTACGTGTTGTATCTACGTATACATGACCTGTGCTTGACGATTAGTGGAGCCCAGCCGTCAGTGACGGCAGGTGGAGCAGGAGGACCACGGCTCGGCGCAGTCATCATCAGCATCGGATGACGTTCCGCTGCACCCAAGACTCATTCTTCTTTCCGCATATGCGTTAAACTAGTCAATTGATACGACTCCCACCGGGAGCGGTAGTACAGTGCATCAACTGATGTCACCGCAGCGCCTCTGACCGGGAGGTCCTGGGTTCGATTCCTGACGGCGGCAGGATTTTCCACACTAGCTTTTCAGCTAGGTCGAATTCAGTCGCTGTCTGGAGGAGAATTCTAGCGGCCGGCTGCCCTCATCGGTAGTTTTCCGTGGTTTCTCCGATCACCACCAGGCGAATGACGGAGCAGTACCCTAAGAAATGGGCCACGGACTGCGCGCGACCTGTCCTTTCTCTTCCTTGTCCTATCCTCTCCCCTTACACACACACTTACACAAACATGAACTACACTACCATATATTCTGGGAGACCGGTCGGGAGCTTAGAGCTTGTCCCGGCTGGGGCGGTGCCCCGCTGGTGGGAGAGTCCTGGATAGGGGTAAACCCCACTAGCCGACGGTAGGTCGGCGCCGGATGTCGCCATCCAGCGGGGGAAGATCACCGCCATCTCCCGAGAAAAAACATGCACTACACTAACGGGACTAATGACCAAAGCAGTTGACGCGCCCGGAAACACGAAGAAATCAATCAATCAATCAGATAAGACTCCGGAACCGATTGTGCACAACTGTTAAAAAATGGCTAGTTTTCAAGTAGTTGCCCTTCCAACTGTGAAATCCCAAGTGAGTGATGATGTTTTTCTTAGACTAAGAAAGCCTGAATCTTCCCTCTCCGTCTTGCAGTGCTTATAAGCCGCTGGCTCACTATTGACTGTCCTTAGACATTTGCTTTTATTCTTCCGAGGAGAACGGATGTTTTCCGAAGGCATATGTGTGACGTACCCATCAACATCGGCATCACGCATGCAAGGCGTGTTAACAAACCGTTGCTGGCTGGTAACTACTGTCAGCGAGCGGTCACACTATAGAGCAGGGGTTGTGGGTTGGTAATTTTGGAAGAAGAATAAAAACAACTCTGTAATTCGTTTACCGACGCACGTAAGTTTCTTATAATTTGCGAATGAAAGTGGCGAACTTTCGTATTTTGCTAACCTCTCTTTCTGGGTATTTAATTCAATCAACTATGTGTAGCAAAAGGTTGAGGAAGAGATTCTGGATTGAGAGAGAACGTGCGATTACCGTATTTACCAGTGTATATGTCGCGCAGTGTAGTGTGTTTTCCCTTGAGAAACTCGTCAAAAAACGTCTGGTAACTACTGTGCGTAATTACTCATGCGGATGGGAATTTTTGTAACTGTTGGAATGTTTAGTCTATAGCATCACGAAAATTAAATTTTTGTACACTGAAAAACAGGACTTTTTTTTCTACAAAATTAATTATTACAGAAGCTAAAAGTATTGCAAGAAGAAAGAATGCTGAAACTTTCGGTGAGTCAACGTCATGATGTGGAAGATTTATGAAAAGACACGGTCTCTCCATGCTTACTAGAAAAAATATCATAAATATTCCCGGTGGAATATGAAGAAAAAAAATATTGCTTTTCACAGGTCACAATTTCTATTCCTTTCATAAAAATAGAAATCAAATATAAAATTTAATATTAAAGAATGAAGTCCTTCTGGAAAATAGGAGTGGGTCTCCTACACCGATGCTTCTTATTCATCGGCAAAGACGGTAGACTTCTCTTCCATACGTCGTCTACACTTTGTTCTGTTCTTTGTCGGAATCAACCGCCGCTTCCTAAGCCCGCCGTGCCACATGTGCCGCTCCCGCCATCCCTCCCCGCCCCCACCGCTTTTGCTGCCCCCAACTGCCCCACCGCTACTTCCGCCCCCGCCGCCTCCAAAGGTCGCCCCTGAAAAACGCCCCCGCCACCACTGGTTGCCCCACCGCCCCCGCCCCCAGCGGCCGCCCGAGGCCTCCCACCTTTTTGGCTCTTTCCAACTAAGTAGCTGAGAACGCGATCTCACAACTCGTTTCTCTCGCGTTGAAATCCTTCTCACTTCCGTATTGTCACCACTGGCTTAAATGCAGATTGAGAGAAAGACGTAATTTTCCTCATACCAAATAAATACTCCGAACATGTCTGTTTAAATGTGAATAAATGTGTAACTATTCTCGCTTCTTGTGCTTGATTATTTATTTCTATGTACGTCCGTAATTGAATTTCAAATAATTTCTGCGGAAATGACTGAATTTACTCAATGGCATCTTTTTAGTGCTCTGTTTTTCTCTTAAAGAAAACTGTGTATCATAGTCTTGCAAACCTTTGCTTCCTCTATTCTACACAAAGGTGTGTGTCTGGATGTGGTTCACAAACGCTGTAGCGTCTTTATATTTTTCCAATTGCTTTCTGTGTAGCTTACTTCGTTAGAGTCGATTATACCGAACGGATGCGTTTCTTAAATAGCATGCTAATTTCTTGTAGAAATTATCTCTCTTCAGAAAAACTAATTTAGGATGGTCGATAGGCTGATGATTGCTCTCCAATGTTTGAGTGTCGTGAATCTGCAATAGATTCCGGGACATAGGGTGCAACATATTTCTGCTGTCTACGTATGTTGTGATGTCTGTAAGTTCACAAGTTGTTGATGACTTTTAAGGGCTAGCTCCTCTCAATCAGTAATGTGTGTTTAAGTTTTTCCGTGAAGGGATCAGATTATTGAAAGATTAGGATGATTGGATTTATTTAATTAAAGAAGCAGTAAAATACTTTGTATAGTAAGGGAGGAAGAGACCCACCTGTTCTGTCGCCAATGAGACTTTACTAGGGGTTTCCAAATAGGACTTTTGTTGATATTCCACCAATAAGATATGATTCCCCCCTACATTATGAAATAATCCTTCAAAGTTCTTTAATTTCGTTTTTGAAGTTACGTATTGAATTTAACAAACAATTTTATAAATAATTGTATTTGTTCGATATATTAAATTTTGTTATACATTAATTACGACATAAAATAATAATAAACTGATTTTTATCTGGATAAAATGACGCAATATAAAATATATTCAAATGCTTAATAGTATTTTATGCAATTAGTTTATAATTATAAGCTTTATTGCATGAGTACACGTTTTGACGAATGTTCAAATTTGTACGAATGCAATAAAACAACATTATAAACGAGTTGCATACGCTATATTTTTGTACAACAGCATTAAAAGTTTATAAGAAAATGAAACTTATTTAGCGAAACAACTTTCTTGTGACGTCTCGTACATTTGACATCTGGGCGAGAAAATGGTGGTCTGCTGTTCTGTTTACCTCTACCTTCCTCCGAGTCTCTGGGTACGAGTCGCTGAAAGTGATGGTGCAATCATACGTGCAGTAAAATCTAATACGTCATCATCTGTGCCGTAAAACACTCAATTATGAATGATTTCCTGCAACAGGAAAGCTCGTTTATAATTCTGGAATTCAAAAAATTACTTTATTTTATCAATATATTAAATTTTGTTATACATTAATTACGACATACAATAATAATAAACATATTTAATAATAATAAACAGAATAATAATAAACAGAATAATAAACAGGATGAAATGACGAGATTTAAAATAGCTTTAAATGCTTAAATAATATTGTGTTTAGGTGTCGATTGAGGGGTGGTCCTCAGCAGAGTAATCGCTATTCGGCCAATTGCCCACACCAACGGCGCCGCTGCATCTTGATGAACAGATGAATGAGCCAACGGGATCCACAGTGCATCCCCCGACGCAGGGCAACCCTTTGACCGTGGAATTCACTCGGGACATCCGTTGCCAACAGAAGAGGAAGTCAGGAACGCCTTCTATACATTCCACAAAAAGGTTGCGTATAGATTGATAGAGTTTTCAGGCACGTCAACTGCTCATTAGGTCTCCTCCGAAAATGATTTGCATGTGGAGTTCCCCATTGCATGTGGAGTTCCTCAAGGATCGATTTTAGGCTCTATTCTGTTCCTACTTTACGTAAACGATATGCCCTCAACGATTCGAAACGGAAGAACGGTTCTCTTTGCGGATGATACGAACATCCTTTGCAATAAAGAAACCGTAAATAGTACAATATCAGATGTTTCAAATTGGTTCCGAAATAACAAATTAATAGTAAACGAAAAGAAAACGGTTTTAATGCAGTTTTCCATATCAAATAAACTCTTCTGTGCTCCATTGAAAATGAACAGTGTACCATTGACTGATGTTAAGGCAACAAAATTTTAGGTCTCTCAATTCAGTCAAACCTTAAATGGAACGTCCATTTAAATGAATTGAACACAAAATGAAGTTCATTATGCTACGCGTTC
>BLKR01010638.1:0-49947 GCA_011170035.1 Teleogryllus occipitalis | reverse complement strand
AGCTTACTTGGCCTGCCTGAGCTTTTTTCGTCCCACAACTATATAAACTGAGACGATTTGTATTAGAAATCTACAGCAGAATTTTCACCTTGGATGGGAAGCGAACCCAGAAGCGCCCCAGAGAAAGATAGAACGCTGCCCAAGAGCCACACAATTCTTATTAGGGAGAGGATTTCCAGACCCGAAAAAATCTTGAAATATGCTTTTAAAAATATACATACATGACCTAAAATTCTGAAATATGTACTTTAATATGCAATTAAAATTAAGAATATTTCATTTCCTCTATAAACTTTTCTTGATAAATTTCAGGATAAGCATGCATATATTTTTTGCAAACATAATGTAGCCTAGCTTACTTCGCGGGAGAAATAATTCAAGTAAATATGCACCTTAGTGAAGTACATTGTATGTCTTGTTTAATTTCTTCTGCCTGATTTAAAAATATATCAAGAAATATCCTACATTTGCGCGAGTATTTTATCAACCATAGAAAAGAAAAAATTGCAAACTGTGTCAAGCAATTTCTGATTAATGAACTCTTACAAATAAATAGATTCTCTGAAAAGATGTAACGTTTCAGAAATTAGTCTGTACTTAATCAAAGTATGCGCCTATAATTACACGAAAATGAACCAACAAAGAAAATGGACCAAATATGCACTAACATATTAATCAGCATAGTATCCAATTCTAACCAAATGTCAAGAAATTTGACTTAGCTATGCCCTGCACTAACGGACAAAAATATGCAAAATCATAGAAACCCGCTCCCTAATTATTATTATTATTATTATTATTATTATTATTATTATTATTATTATTATTATTATTATTATTATTACATATGCCAATCGATGTACCCAGATTATAAAATATAATAGTAATAATAATAATAATAATAATAATAATAATAATAATAATAATAATAATACTTGTATGTGTAAGAAACGATGATTTTGTTAATTTTGATAGAACATGAACATATCGATTTTTCAAATATCAAAACGAACGTATCTCCCTGCACACATCAGCCTCCAGATTTCCAGCCGTCTTCTACCTCTCGCCTGGGTTCATTCATGTGGCCACACCTCTCGCCTCCTGGCTTAATCCCGCTTCTCCAGATAGGGAGTACGCTCGCAAAGGCCACCGGCGTCGACGGAGGCGAGGGCCTTAATATGCCGAGCGCCGCGTTCGTGCTGCGCCTGCCTAATCGCCCTCCCCTCCCCCCCTCTCCTTACCCCTCCCCCTCCCGAAAGACGAAAGACGTGCGAAGCTCTCAGCGCGTCCGGACGCCATCAGCAGCCAGCAGAGGCGCGCGTGAGCGTGTAAGTCCGCACCCCTCCTCGACGAAGTGCCCGCCTCCCGCGGGGGCCGAGACTGTTCGCTAAAAAGCAAAAATATATTTGTCTAATTGGGAGGCATAAATCGTGTTATGTGTTTTCGGGGCATTGGCGAGCCGTTAGCGGCGTCGTTTGTACGTTTCACATCATTAAGCGCCAGTCATTTGCCTCCTAAACGGTTATGGATGAAGCTCGTAATTTGGTTGGCGTCCCGTTTTCTGGAAAAGTCCGGCCGGCGCGCGCGTTTGGGCAGTTAAAACGGTGGGCGGAACGCGCCAATGGACGTGTCGGCCTCTACCGTCCCGCGGCGTGTGTGTGGACTGGTGTCCCCTTTATATTGCCCACGGAAATGTTGATGTTCCCCTGGGCCCTCTTCTGAAAGCTCCCGCTACCGCTTCACTGAACGCAAGAATGGTTTCCACCCATTCATTCCGATTTCAACCATTACTATACCGATGTTTATAAATATTTAGTGCATGGGTTGTCATAATTTGGCCGCTTTTAGCTCTTCACCCAAAATTGAGAATAAAACATAAGCTTCGTTTAGTATTAAAGGCTTACGTCAGGAAGCATTAGCCCCATTGCTTCCAAACATAATCCTTTAATACCATACGAAAACTTGTATTTTTCCATTTTAAAATTGTGTGAAAAACTAAAAACGTGTGAGTTGTGACCTTTTAACTATGCTCTAAAGAAAACCCTCACTCATTATATTTTTACTAACCCCATCCTTCCGTCATCTCTCTCATACCAATTAATAAGTAAGATAATAAATCGTACGAGACAAATTTAACCTGTCTACAACAAATCATTCTCGCGGCATCGTCTTTCTTCCCAATCTACATCCGTGTTTATCGTACATTCCACTCCATCGATATTTATCCCCCAGAAAACGTGTGCGCACGTGCATACAAACAGGCGCGCTGCCTTACTTTTCTCCAATTCCGACTCCGATAATAGACGCTCTCCCTGGATCCATTCAGTCACCCTCTAATTTCTATCTGCACACTTCATTCAGACACTTCCGTCATTACCTGTCTATCATCGCCTGCATTCCCGCTTACCTATACTTTGCAGCTCATACCTCCACACTATTACCATTGGCGCGTTTATCTCATCCTCCCCCCTCCACGTCCTCTCCACCCTCTACCACGCCCGACCGACCCCTCACCGCGCATCACTCCCCGCATCCCATGTTTTAAATGGGAATGCGATCTTCCTTTGTGAATGTTACCTGCGCTCGTTAAGCCAATTATAGCGGGGCTTGTGTAACACTCAAATTGAACACCAATCAATCAAAACGGCTAGACGATCAGAGCGACGGCAAGGGCGGAGCTAGTTGAGGCGGGGAGTATGGCGGGGATGCGGGGCGCGGGGCGGGGCGGGAGCGCGCGGGGTGGGGTGGAGGGACAAGGGTGAGCTAGGGCGTGCGGGGTGAGGCGAGGAAAAAGCGACGCGTGAGGGAATTAAAGCCCCGACAAGAGCGGGCCCGCTTTCAACAATATTAGCTGAGCGCAAGCTCGTTATCTCCAGCACTGGCAGCGAGAGCTTCCGTCCCATTGTCGCGTTAATCGTCTTTTTCACGCTCCGTATCGACACCTCGGGGCCGCCTGCCGTCGCCACCGCTCGCGCTATATACACCGCCGCCGCCACCACAGCCACCAATGCCCTATTTTCCTGCTAATGTCCCAAATGATTCCGCCTGTGTTGTCAACTGTTTCTGCAGCTCTCCTCTCGCTTCAAACTGTGTTTTTTTCTCCTCGTTTTACTCTCATCCGACTTCACGGCGTTTCGTCTTTTCACCTCATCGCCTTGTCGACTTCCTGTCTTGTCAATCCCACCCGTCCTGACACCATCCGAACTGGCCATATTCCTCCTCGTTCTCTAATAGATTTCTTTTAACGTACCACCACCATATTCATACGAAAAAAATTACCAACCATAACGCTAACTTGCTTCTATTGTTGACATCCGCTTAATTCCATCTGATTTTTACTCCCTGATTTCTTTCCCCTCTTTATCTATTATAATTCGTCTGGTTTTAGACGTACTGGACCGCCTTCGGCCTGAAAACTCCCTTCGGCCTCACCTACCTTCTCTACCTTCGCTGCCGTCAACCCATCAACACTGAGAGCAAGAACGACCTCTCATCGATACCGCTCCCCACACTTCTCCCATCAATCCCGCCAGAGCGACCGCGGTCCGCCGGTCCTCGCGGCGCCGCGCCATCGCATTCAATGTCACGGCCCCGCCCCCTCTTCCCTCCCCACCCGCACCCAATCACCTCCTCCTCCAGGGTCGGCGCGCTGCATAAGTGCTCGCAGGGCCGCACCCCCACGCCCGGGCGCCGCGTCACCTCGCACCGCTCGGGTATTCTGCGCCACGTATTATTTCACCGAGGCGTGGGCGGCGGCCATTGATAGTTCACAAAACAAGCGCGAAGCGTGCTCGCAGCCAATCGCAGCCTCCGGCCAAATGACGTGTCCGCCGGATACTGGCAACTTGATGGACTGCGCTCCCGCCCCCCACCTCCGCCCCCGCACCAACCCCGCCCGCCTCCTGCCCCATCCCCGCGCGCGAGCTCGCAACGCTCGGAGTCACGCCGCACCCCAGGCGCCTACCCTGTGCTACCCGTGTTTTCGCCCGCGTCGGGTTTCATCCCCGGTAAACGCGTTAGACCGCGAAATGTTCCCGGCCAGCCAGGCTTTGCGCCCGGCCAGAGATGTGACGAAGAAGGGGGTTTGCGCGCGGGCAAATTTGAACAGCGCCCGCCGCCGATGCCGCCCCCGCCGCCGCGGGCAGGGCGCGCTCGTTGCTGCGAGAGATTGATGGAATGACGGACAGTGAGATGACACGGGATTACGGGAAGTGGGCGCGCCGTTCCGCCACTCGTTGCCACTACGTTATCCCTGCTAATTGATTATCACATATCGCAGCGAATGAACTACTTATTTTTAGAACTACTTATTTGCAAAGAAGAAACAATATTTTCAAAACTTTGAGATTTCCAGAACCTTTACCTTTCATCATTTCAAGCACTTGTGTCCGCAAATCCATTAAATTATAAAATATACCAAAAATGTTAATCTTAACTTGACAGATGTAGAAAGAACTTGATAAATGTTTTATTCGGGAAAATTTAAATTTTAATGAAAATAGGATTTGTGCCAAATAATACAATATTGTGTATTTATTCTCCTACCAAAAAATAAAGAAAAGAATTGGAATGTTTTTATGGAAATCTTGTTTTGATGTTTTTTAAAATTCTCACAATTCGACTCAAAGTAACGTGGAAACAATAACATTTGCTGAAGGCTATATCTAGAATGATTTAAAACTGATAATAAGGAAAATGTATTAAGAAAGAAATATCAATCTTTACTATTCAAGACATGGGACAGGTTCAGAAAAGTAAAACCTATGCAATTTACGAAATTTCAGAAGTTTAAATGAATATGACATATCACACTTGTAAACTTACATACGTTGCTCTAATCGAGAAAAAAAGTAAGTTTAATCCATGTTTGATAAAGTCTTGTTTAAGCGATTTTAGAAAATATTAATGATTTGACTTCATCTTTCCCCATAACTACTATTTTTTTTGAAAATAATATGTATAATTGAACAGGAATTTTTTTTAAACTAAAATAAGTCATTTTGACCATTAAAAAGAATAAGACTCCTAAAATGAAACCCTATTATAAAATTGAGCTGGTCTTGAAATTGATATTGTCACAATATCTACATAAATGTTTTTTTATTAGTTTAGATAAACTAGATTTACAAGTACATTTTACATTATCACTCGAATAAAACCATTGCTGACTTTTGCATTTCTTGTTCATTTAATTAGTCCACGGTGGACAAATGAATAAATCATCGTCTCCATAATCTCCATAAGCCCACCTGCAATATAGTTTCGTAACTTTCCTTAGTGTCCACTATGTTCCCTGGGTCCCACCCCAGGTCCCCAGGTCTTATTTTGTAAGCCAGCACATGGTGGAATGCAAATATTTCAGGTAATGTTCACTATAAAGTGTACCATAAATAAACATTAAATATAAAAAATAATATAAAAAATCAAATTATCGGCTACCATATTATGACTGGAGAAGAGATCAACAGACCATGAATTCTTTCTTACCTTATCTTCAAAAAATCCGAAAGAAGAACACGGTGCAAACAACTCAAGGGGGAAAATTTTCACAAAACTTGCCTACAACCTTGCACAATACTCACACACCAACAACAATCTCTGTGGTGAATTAGAGTAATATGTTCTATTAGTTACGAGGGTGTCAGCTATGCTGCATTACTTAGTAGACCGTATAGCCAGAAGTGTCTCGTATTAGAAAACGGTTCGGGGACCTTACCCTATAACAAACCGTGTACTCGGAAGAAAAGAAAGCAATAAATCGCCAACTAAAACATGTATTTTGAAAAGGATCTATTTCGAAATGGTGAATACTCTTTGGCGAGTTGTTCACGTTAATGTTTACTGCTTGCAGTCTTCTGTTTGCAGCCTCTGCTCCCAGGCAAATAAATAGATAAGCAAGCTGCCTCGAGCGACAGGAGCGCGGGTCGCACACCGCGAGCTGCCAGCGCGGAGAAAGGACAGGCCAGGTGTGAAGGGGACCTAACTAAGAGCAACAAGCCGAGAGGGTGATACATCATTTACGTTCGTTATGCAGCGGTCGTGTCGCGTATCAGGGCCGGCGCTTCTCTCGGTGACAGCCTTCCCACGCTCCACGCTCTCATGCTCTGTCGCCCAACGGGGGCGGGGCTGTTCGATTTTGCACGCACTTCGAGCGCCACCGCCGCCGCCGCTGCCGCCCCCGCCACCGCCGCCGCCCCCGCCGCCGCCGTCGCTAGCGCGTCCGCAAAACATGCTTCCTCTGGCCAAGGCTCGTTCGTCTGTATTTTTCAGAACGTGCGTTTTTTTCTGACAATCCGACTGCAGCGGGCATAAAATATTTAAAATGGTTCAGAGCCGGGATACCATATATTTTTAATTACAGTTGTTCACTTCAAGATGTACGTGTTCGTGAATGGAAAGGTGGAGATGGCAAAACACCTTTGACATTTTTTATTGATGATGACATTATCGACTCAAATTCTTGACAATATTCTGGAAAATGGACATCTATGATATCATATGAGGAGATCCTTTCAGAGAATACTATTTCCAAAGATTGTAACGCTTGAAAAAGGAATTACACTGATCAAAGACGTTGAATAATAGAAACAAAGTTTGAACTCACTTTGCGGGTCTGATTTCAAATTTAAAAAAACTCTAAAATATGAAATGAAAATAATTTACGAGAGTATTAGACACATTTAATCTAGAAACCGACAATCAATCGAATTTCAGAACACTAACAGATTTTTTTTAATTCCAACGTATAGGTCGTAATTAAAATTGTTTATATCGTCTATTCGATGTACAGAATACACTAGAATATCTTCAAATAGCAGCGTCATATTCCATGTAATTGGATATTAAGTAATTTTTTCACAGAAGTTAAACATTATTACGTAAAGTTGTTTAACAACTGAAAGTTCTATCCAATCTAAAAATCGTCGAAATGCTTCTCCAAACTCTACATCTGGTGATTGCTGGACAGCGGAAGAGTCTTTCTGCAAATACAGTCGGACTTAGAGCAAAGTATTTTAAATGTAATGGAATCCCAATATCGCTTCGATCCTTGTCTCTTCTTTTTCTAATACAGACGAAGAAAATCCTATATATCTGATAATTTGTTTTGGTTTCAGTGTACAATATACTTTACACGTTTCGCGTGTGAATCTAATTTAGTGGCTCCAGAAAAAGTTAATGGCAAAAAGTATTTAAGAATAAATGTAATATTTTATGCTCAGTGTAGAAAATTTGCTTTCATATTACATGATACATTTATGAATGAAAAGAATGATACATTTATGAATGAGTTTTAGTTTTTCTAATGAAAAATTATGATAGATTTTTAATCTTACTGTAATTGAAATTCAGACTGAAATAATTGACAATGGAAGTATCGACTATTTAGGCTTCTGTTAGATCAAGTAACACATACAATGAGCCTTCTCTTGAAATAAGCAAAGTATTAAATAGTGCATTCGACGCCCTGAAAACGTTTCCGATCCAGACGCATAAATTCTACGAGTTATGTACCTTTGACCATAATCTACAATATTAGACGCATATGAGTCCTCTCAAATTTTAGACGACTTGGCCCCGCTAAGGACCCTACCTATGGATCAAGTAGTCAGAGACATCAGGGAGGAGAACTTCAAATTCTGTGAAGAATTACACTCACTATTTGATATTCTTTGCGATAGAAATACGAGAATAAAAGAATCTGTACGTTAATTAACGTTTAGAAATACTATAAATTTTACTAACGCACCGGATGCACATGCTTGAATGCTAAGTTGATAGCGTCACCGTTCAACGTTAGAAATACTTACATAAACAGCTAGTTTTATATCATCGTACAAATTCAAAAAAAAAAATCTTAAAATACGGGAACGTATGGGGGGCTTGCTCCCTTTGAGCTACCCGTATCACAGGGAAAACCGCGGCCGAGTGACGCCGCAACACGACGCGCCGTGGCATCTCCGGGAAGACGCACGGTGGATCTGCCACTCACGCAGCCGCGGGCTGGGGCCCCTGTGCGCCCGATTTCGTCACGTGCCCGCCAGCGAACGGCGTTCTGCTTTCCCGCGAGAGAGGCCACGGCCGAGGGATCCGAGTGACGCGGGCAACGCGGACGACGTGAGTGAAGCGGGTGAGGTGGATATCGCTTTTTTTATTTTTTTTATTTATTTCTTCTCGTTCGATATTTCTGTCTTTCGAGGAGTTTGAAAATAGTACACTTTATATTATAACATTTTGGCTATGGCCATCTATAGCAAAGAGTATTCATTCCTACGCGTGAACATTGTCTAAGTTTCGAAGGTTTGTTCAGGCTTCAAGGTTTGATCTGAGGTGTAAAGTTAAAAGTGAAGGTAGCGCTAGGAAGGATGTAAAAATCAAGTTACGGTGGTCTCAGTGTATCCTAAGGGAACCTTGATTTAATACGGGGCCATGAAGCACGACGACCCAGATTAAATATTGTATATCCACAAAAAAAAAATATTATATATATATATATATATATATATATATATATATATATATATATATATATATTGTGGATATCGCGGACGACACGGCTGATGCGAACAACGTAGGTGACGCGGGCAACGCGAACGAAGCAACTGACGCCGACAACTCAGACAAGAGCGACGCGAGGAACGTGGGTGAGGCCGATAACGCAGAAAAAGCGAACCACGCGAGTAACGCGGTAGAATCGAGTGACGCTTTTGAAGCTAGCGACAAGGGCGACAAGGGTATCGTGGACGACGCGTGTGAAGGTTCCCACATCTCGCAGTACAAGTTGATAGAAATGCTGAAAGTTGTTCCAGTATGAAGCTATTTTCACTTTTGAAGTACTGTTGTTTTGGAGATTGTATTTCTTTTAAATGCAAACATTTTTCGGACACTTCAATAAAATTATTTGGAATTTCAGCTCTTCCGGGTTCTCTGCCTATTCAGAACTTAACGTTTCATCCGTCAGAGCACTATCTAACGCTGTAACGTTTATAAAATTATTTAGTAATAAAAATAATTAAATCAAAATTGAATTTTTAGTTTAATTTCCAGATAAGAATGTGGGGAACATGCAGGAAAATATACGGTGAGAGCCAATGTGGGAGTGGACGGCAGTAGGTAGTGGGCCTTGGGCCGTGGGCGGTGGGTGACAGCGGTTGGGCGGTCGGCGGTGGGCGCTGGGAGGTTGGAGTAGGCGGTGGTCGGCGGCGGTTGGGAGGTGGATGGTGGGTAGTGGGAGGTGGGAGGTGGACGGAGGGTGTTGTCAGGTGGGAGATGGGTGGCGGGAGTTGGGTGGAAGGTGGGCAGTGGGCGGCAGAAGGTGGGAGGTGCGAGGTGGGAGGAGGGGGTGCGAGGTGGGCGGTGGACGGCGAGAGTTGGGAGGTGGGAAGTGGGCAACGGGCAGTGGAGGGTGGACGGTGGACGCTGGACGGTGGGGTGGGCTGGCGGTGGGCAGCGTGACTTGGGCGGTGGACTGTGGGCTGTGTGGGGGGTGCGGTGGGCGGGGCCCCTTTCCGGAGAAAGTTCACCGTGACGCGTCGCCTGGCGCGCGAGGCGGTCGCGCGGCCGGAGGCTCCGCGGGCCGCCGCGGGCTCCCTGTCACTCGGGCGCTGGCAGACCTTCGATGCTCGCGCCGCGCCAGTAATAACAACCAGCACAGAGCGTGGCCAAGGGAGAGGAAGGTTGGAGCAGGTACTACCAGAGTGCTTTTGGAAATGACCGACAAACCTTTGGGTCGCGCTGCGGCTCCGTTTTTTAATAAACGAGTGGTATTTTCTAAGACGAATTTTTTAATAAAAAATGTCTAAAATTTACAAAAATTATTAGATATTCGTATATGTTCTATTCAGAACAAATATTACACAATATTATAGTAAACAATAACCATACACCATCAGAAACGATATTTGTAGATTTTACTGCTTGGCAATAAAACTAAGGGCATAATTTGGCTTATTGGTTGACAGGAGAAATTAAATTTGGTTGGTTTGTGTTTCACGAAATGAATACTTTACAAGCAACAATCCAAATTACAAATGCAATGTTGTGAGAATTTACCGATTGAATTGTCAGCGTCTTTTTTACCTCATAATATTATTTGGCTACTAGATTTCTCTTACATTTAATTATTATAGCTTTCTGTGTTTAATATATAGTTAATATTAAATATAGTGCCGCATTCAGCAACGGATCCAGACAACATAAAATTTCAAAAAGGAAATTGCGTCCTTCGAGAATAAACTAAGGAAGTTATTAATTCAATGTAGTTGTCTAATAAGATAACTTTATATTTCAAATATATAAAAGTATATTAACAATTTTTATTTTAGAAAAAATTAATTTAATATAAATATAAACATATTTCATAATTAAAAATAATGATTTATTTCAATCTTTCTAAAAATAGTTCTATATGTATACGATCTCACAGATCGGTCACTCATATTTTGCAATATCATTATATTTTCATAATTAATCAAATTAGAATAAAAAATCCCAGATGAATAAACTATTGCTATTCAAAGACAGAACGATAAATGCACCCACTGTATTCCCATGGATGCATCACTCATTCATTGGTCGTAGTTGTAAAAATTCCTCAGCAGAAGCCTTGTGATCTCAGCACATTTAATACAGACTGAATTGAATGATATTTGCACTAATTTATGAAGGAATGGTTCTAATAATTTAGCCTCTATAGGGATAAAACTAAATTACAAATATAAAATACAAATCAAATTATAACAAATGATGTCATTTTAAAAAAATATTTGATTATTACATTTTAATATTCAAAGAATCGTAAAAAACACTTACTCGTGCACATGTCTTAAATTTAAATAAAAAATATATAAAACAAAAAACTCCAACTACGAACGCATTTATCCCACAAGATACATTCCAATCCATTTAATAGTACGAATGAATCCCTCAGATATAATTTTTTGGATTTGTCAGAAAATAAATACATAAATTCTTGTTTATAAAATCATGAAAAGAATAAATTAACACCGTTCACATTGATTTCCTTCGAGAATATCACGCTTCTTCACGCGCTCAGAGCCAAATCCAAAATCTTTACAGACATCACCAACCTTCAATGCCACCTGTTACGGCTGAGATAATTTCAATACACTTTCCCAACGACAGGAAGATATAAAGCGCACAGAAAAACGGCGTCGATAAACTGGTTCATGAGCAAGAAGATTAACAAAACACACACGACAGCGACCGGACTCCGTGAGGCGGGCCCGGAGGGGGCTTGCGAGTGTCTGGCGAAGTTGGGATTAGGGCTAGCTCCCTATCCTCACTCCCCTCTCGACAATCTCACGCTGTCAGAAGGGCGTTCACTTGGCACGACTGTTTTCCTTATACAACGCTGTTGAAAGATTGAGAAAAAAGTAGGAGTCTGAAGTGATTTCGCATCGAAGTTAACGAAATGGACTGGCTTAAAACCGCAAAGATCTTTTAATCAACGTCCGATTTAAGTAGTTCACAATCTTAGCATTACATAATTTGTGCTGTTAACAATAGTGCACAAGTAGGTAGAACTGAATTTAGGAAAACATTCAAATATTCCTGTCAATTACAATGTTTAATATCCTGAACAACATGAAAATATTAATAAAAAAATTGTGTGACTACAACTTTTTATTTTACATATTTTAATATTTTGTGTTAATACATTTTTAAAATTCCCAATTAATTTTTGTATAGTATTAACTAGCTAGACGTTAACCGTACATTACGCGTAAAATCAACAATTGATATAGATTTTTCACAAAATAACACTTTTTTATGAATAAAGGAGTATCATCGAAGTATCATTGTAATTATCAATGCTTTAAAAGATGAAATTTAAAAAAATATTCGATCCACCATCAATTTTTGTAAGTAAATAGTATATTTTGATGACAAATACCGTATTTATGCGAATCTAATGCGCACCTTCTTTTTTACCAAATATAGAACTCAAAATCGTGTGCGCATTAAATTCCATGGTGCGTTAGATTTGTGAGCAAATCCGTTCCGTAGAACGCCAGTAACGTAATTAATTTTTTATTCGTTTATTACGCCATAAAGATTGCTGGAGTTTTGAATTCAACTTCGTTTCATTTGTCATTGGCCTGTGATTGAAGTGTTTTAGTTAAGATAAGGAGGGCAAACAGAGAATAATGTCTTATGATGCTTTATTAAAGCGTAAAGCAGTTAACGGTTAAGCAATGGGTAGTAAAGCAGTTAATTTACCAATTGTGTATTCGATAAATCCATTGTTGTATAATATAAATTTAAATCAAATACAGCACACATTATTCTGTCGTTGATGGGCATTACATTCCATACAAAACCTTTTTTCATAATTTTAAGTTTCAAAAGTGGGGTGCGCATTAGATTCGATTGCAAATTAGATTCGCGTAAACACGGTACGATGTGCCAAACACGGTACGATGTGCCAAGACCATCCATGGTCGTCCATGGGCGAGAGAAGGACGCTCACTGTTTCAGGTCATCCTCGTCCCTTGGTGGATGATCCCAGCAGTGGTTTGCCTTCGACTCATACTATGAAAAATGAATAATGACGATAAATCGAAATAATGATAGATCGCGTATGAATGGCACGTTTAGACGGAATACGCGATGGTTTGAAAAAGGCAACTACGTATCAATATGTTGAATCTTCCCTCCCATGACTTAGGCGTCACTCGAATCCGCACAATTTCCATTGCCCCTGCAGCAACGCTAACTGAGAATCTAGGATTCGAGTACCGACAGAAATTACGTTTTTTAGACAATATTTAGATGCCATGCAGCCGCTGTTTGGAGGGAAATGTTTACCGTCGGCTGCTCTGATCGGTGGATTACCATATTTCCTTCGATCAATACTAGGTGAACGCCGGAGGCAGTACCCTAACAAACGAACCATGGACCGCGCGAGACTGGAGGTGGAGAAAACTCCATAAATTTGAGTCGGAGCCATATCTCACGTTTCAAGAGGGTGCGTGGAAAACAGCCACCTGCCGGATTATTCCATACACTACTCAAACGGGACTATTGAAGCACTCAGAAACACTAAATACTTACTCGAACACGAAGTCTTCGGCTCCGCGTACTTTCCAAGCGCCTACGACACCAATGCCGACTGATAAATTGTAAAAATAAAAATTTAGAATAAAAATCCAGTCTGATCATCACGACTGTTTCCCGGGTTCGCCGCATTAGCTGACCGGATTTCTCGGGCCCCAGAGCGACCTCGAGCTGCTTCAATGGGCATTCTGTCCTCCGTTTGTTTTGTTAATAACCTCCACGGCTTCAAAGAAAGCCATCATTTCATCGGAAGATCCTTCTTTACATATTTATCGAAAGGGGCGTGGTCCGGCGAGGCGGCCGTTTATAAGTCGTTCGTGCAAACAATGCGCCGCGTCCCGGCTAAAAGCGCTTCCATCACAATCCGGAGCCTCATATGCATAAGGTCCGAGGCGCGGTCGCCCGCCGCCGCATTAAGCCGCAGAACGCTCCCTGAAGCAGCCCGTACCGGTCGCCGCCGGTCGCCCAGCCGGGCACAAGCGCTTGTGTTGTGTTCGCACTCGAGTCGCTGAAGGAGCAGAGAGTTCGTCGAACGCCTCGCTTCGCATGTTCACTGAAGCCCCCTCGACGACCGGCGCGTAGATCGTTTTCGATGAGGCTTCTCTTTGATTTGAGAATGAAGGACAAATGGGTGATTCGACCTTCGTAAAGGCGGTTGGGTGAAATTTTCGCGTGACTTCGTCGCTCGAATATTGCGTCGCTGTACCTTCAACGACCGTATCCCTGAAAATACTAACAGTGTTACGCTATTGATTAACACTGATCCAATTTAGCCGGTGAAGTCTTCCGGAAGTGCTTTCATGCTCTGGACGTCGGACGGTGGGTAGGCTGGACTATATATATATATATATATATATATATATATATATATATATATATATATATATATATATATTTGCACTACAATGGAGTTCTCAAGGAGCACGTCGCATTTTCGTTAAGCCCACTGGACAGGCGACGCTACGTTCATTCCCGTTTAACGTTGCCTTTGATTTGAGCATGTCGGGTAATGGCTGGCCTGTCCCTCATGGAGGTGTTTGATACCGTCTGGTGACTGTTGTTAGAAAATTTGCGGTAACGTAAACGGTCCTTATTTTGTGACTGGTGATTACGTGATCAAAAGCATTCAACGCAGAGGCTATCAAAATGAGATTTATATGCATCGCATTGAGGAATATACTGGAGTACGTTCCAGGAGCAATATCACGATGAACTCTTCCTGACATTCTTCGGATCGGTCGCCGGGCACAAGCCCTGTGTTGTATTCCTACTTACGTTTCTAACGAAATAGAGGAGTTTGTCAAACGCGTCGCTTCGCGTATTCATAAATCCTTCTCGACAGTCGACGCATCATTCCTACCCCGGGAGCGTCTTCTTTGCCTGGAGACTGAAGAGCACTTTGTTCATTCAGCCTTCGTGAAGGTGGGACGACGAAATTATCAGGCTTCATCTCAGCTTGAAAATTACCGTTGCAGAAAAATCAACGGTACTTGCTCAATCAGTAGTAAATACGTTATTAGAATGAGAAAAAATACCTCAAGGAATCACTTAAAATAGCGATCTAGAAGAATGAACAAAATCATGAAAAATAAATGAAACTATATTATCACTTCTGACTATGTAGGTTCGCTTTCCTGAACAGTTTCGTGACTTTTTCAAGCTTAGGAGACGCTTCTAATGTTAATTTTTTGCGTTGGTAGGTTATGCAAATATTCTGAAATTCAAAAAAATCCAATTGACTCATCAATATATTTAATTGTGTATTTTACATTGCAAGCTCAGAAGGGTAACATCGTGTGATTCAATGGAAGACAACAACTGAGCACTGACTCATTCATTAAGCTGTCCAGAAGTTCAAATGGGCATTTTTTCGTAAATACGACATATTGGGCCACAGGAACTCAATGAGGATTAGCGGAACTTACGTGTCACTTGCCACATCGTCTTCATCGCAGGTTAAAAACATCACATACATCGCGCATCGCTTGTTACAAAACTACTTTCTTACTGTCTCAGCAAAAGGGTCTAACTCCTTTTTTTTTTTTTTTTTTTTTTTGCGTCTACTTTGACGCAACGCGTCTCCAAGCCCCTTGGGGGGCGTTGAGCGCTTTGCGCTTCTCGGAGTAATCCTCCCATTACTAACAGCGCTTGTCTTTTGGAGCAATCCTCCGTTAATATTGTCTGTCGCAGTCAGTTGTCAAGAGGACCGCCAGGTAGCATCTCCGCGTACGCGCCTCCTACCGCGCGCTCCTGCGTCACTACCCCGAATTAGGAAGAATAGGAAGGAATAAGGATAGGGGTAGGGTTTAGGACACTTCACAGGGGTTGGACTAGCTCTTGTGAAGCAGCCGAACTCGTTTTGTTGGAACAAATTTCACATGAGATTCGACGGGAATCGAACCCGGATTTCAGTGGTGAAAGGCTTGCGACTTTGCAATGAGCCACGAGTTTGGTTTCACAAGGAAACAAGCAGGCAATTACAGGATGTACAAATAGATCAGTAACTCCCGATTGTCTTTTACTAGAAAACAACAAATTTCTTGACATTTCTATCATAATGTGCTATCAATTCTTAAAAAGTCGCCCCTGTTGATCGAATCACCGTAAATAAATACATGTTGTTTATCAACATAAATTAAACAACCTAAAATACCATCGAAATAATATATGATATTTTATATGAGAACTTATTTATCACTGTTTTTCATGCAAATCCTGCCGATAATCTCTCTCACAATTTTTTAATAATTGCCTCTTTTTGTTTGCTTATTTTGGTCCAAGGGAAGACGTTTTGGGGCGTACGAAAACCTCGGTTAATTCAAGTAAAAAATAAGAGACTAGCATCTTAGATTTGACCCCTCGATCAAAGGCAACTTGTCGAGAAATACTATCTAAATGGTGATTTTAACCGGCCGGATAGCCATTTGGGCCAGTAATGCTGTATGATATTTGTTAGAGATATTAAATTGGCAAAAATTTAAAATAATAATTTGATCGTTAGAGTAAAATTATGCATTTGATACTTGGTACAGAATCAATTTCTTTAAAGCATTTACAATACAAAATAAAATATCTTTCTTGATATTTAAACTTGTCTCACTTTCATTTTGTTAAATGTCTAGTAAAGAACGGTAAATTGGTGTATAAACCTTACTCGTGAATTGAATTGTGTAATATAGTAAGCTAAAATGGTACATAGTTCCTCCAGTATATCGTGTCTTTCAGTTTCTGAACTGTTTCCACGATGACGCCGCGTCAAATATGCGCTTTCCGTAGGAAATTGAGTGCATTTGAGAAAGTTGAACATGAAAGCAAAGGGGGAAAAGTTGAAAGGTCAATATATATTTCCTACGCAGACATTCCTAGATTGTCATCACTTATGTTTTATATTGCTTCCAATAGCTTGGAGAGGGTGTTATTGTATTTCAATGCGATACCTGCCTACCAATTAACGTATCTTGATTGGTAGTATGAAAGTGGCAACGTGCAATTTTCATAGGCCAGAGGTCACAAATCAGGTCAGGGGCGAATGGCGTGTAATAATGTCAATCGATTAGGACCCCTGTATACTATTAGAGAGGACATCAGTACCAGAGATTTCAGAGTGAAATTTTGCATAAAAATCTTCCTTGCGTAAACGGCGAATTTTTATTAAGCTGGTTTTCAGGTAAATCGGCTGTTTCCTAGTCACCCAATCGGAAGGTTGAACGCCAACATAGTGACGTCACTGTAGTAACGTTTAAGGTCCCGATTGAAAGGCACCGTAACAGCTGATGAAATGTGAGACGCCGCAAAGTAAAAACCAAAGTATAACAACTAGAAGGCACTTTTTTATGTGAAAACGAAACGATCTCGAGAATTGAATTTTCCCAGGATCACATTTTATAATTTACATTCATTAATTCATAGTTTATAGCACCATGCATCGTATTCTTAGAGGCAATATTTCCGTTATGAAATATCGTGTCTGGGAATAACTTTTTCATGGCTAATATTGGTGTTAAGTTTCAAACATTCTTCACAAGGCTCTCGCGCTAGTCATGTGGAAAAAGAGAGTGTATGATATTTGCAGACGATTTTGTAGTGGAGGAGGAGTGGATTTCATCGAATGTTTCAGTAATTCACAGTTTCAGTGATGCCCTCTCAAGGTTCGATTGAGTGGTACAAATGTGTTAAGCATATTTTGACTTGTAGATAAAGAGACGTGAAATTTTTGTGTCAATTTCTGTTATGTTAATTTCTTCTTGAATTCTCAGAAGTTGTCGACTATTGTTTTCAGTCACTCAGAATATTTGATTTTACAATTCAGAGTATCATTAGACTCTGCCAGTCATCTTAATAAATATTTTAAACTAACATCATTATGAAGTTGGGTGATCACATACCAAAAGCACTGTCAAGTGGTCGATCAACCAATATGTTTACAATATGGGTTACCAGCGGGGTCAGTGTCGACGCCCTGGGGGTCGCTGGAATTTTCTAGGGGTGAATGATGATCAAGATGTTGAAAAGGGACAAATAGTCGAATACGAACCGGTTATTGAACGATATATTGAAGATGAAGATGCAATTGATTAACACACACATACAAATATATATATATATATATATATATATATATATATATATATATATATATATATGTGTGTGTGTGTGTGTGTGTGTGTGTGTGTATGTACATGAGTGTGTGTGCGCGGGTGTGCGTGTGTGTGCGGGTGTGCATGCGTGTGTTAATGAACTTGATAATTGATTTCTGATACAAAACAACTCATTCAGGGTGTTCAGGGAGAAAACAACGAAACTTCGGAAATACGTTCTTAAGTCAATTTTAAGCATATTTGTCTCAAACTCCTGCGAGTTTGCGAATGGCTGATCCGCAATAAGCACTCAAAAATTGGTTTGAAAAAATACTTTCTACAACCAAGTTGAGTTTCAGAAATACATGAAAACTCCAGGAACATGTAAATTGTTTATTATTTACAAAATAAATTAACACATTTGTTTACAAAGAAACACAGAAACAAAAAGTAGTTGAATTGTGTAATTTGGGTACTTTTTATTACAGTGCTGTTTCTCTCTTTCTCTCTCCCTATCTCTCTCTCTCTCTCTCTCTCTCTCACACACACACACACACACACACACACAATGACTCACTCCTACATCCTCAGATTTCACGGAATTATGGGTAATATCAGAAGTAGAAAAACGAAAATTATTTAAATCCGAAGTATAAAATGAAAATACAATAAGTATTAATAAAATAATTTTTAAATATATTTGATCTCATATGAAATAGTAGATTACAAGTACGTGCAAAGTATATATAAATTACAAGCGTTTAATTGTTTGTTGTTGTTTTTTTACTTTTAAGACACGGTTAGCTAAAGAGCTGAAATGCTAAGTATTCTTTTTGAGTATAGTATCCTTCATTTGAGCAATCCTGTCACTCACATAAAAAATATTTTTCAAGACTTGCTTCAAACAAAATGCCATTAAAATATACTTAAATATCCCGTGAATACTAAGTGAAAAGTGACGTTTTATTAAACAGTCAGGAAACGTTGACAAAATGAGAAAATTATAGGATCGTGAGATAGATTCGACATTGTGTGCAGTGACGTGGCATTTTGGATTGCAGGTCCTCCGAAGTGAAATATCATTGCCAAATTTTCCCGGCAAAACGCGTTTTGAGACACTTTTTGTGGCTATTTTATTTAAGTGTTGTCAAATGAGGTATTTATTTTGTAGGGCATTCTCTAAGTGCACGTTTCAATTATTTAGTGGTCCACCTTCTCCCACATTTGCGATCTTAAGACCCTAATTAGTGTAATAGGAAAAACGTTATTATGAAAAAAAATATGTGCTGTAACGACATTATTATAATTATAGAATCGCGCCTTGCGCAATTAATTAGTGTCGTACAATACTGTTCGTAGATGTTCAGGTACGTTGTTCAACATTATGGACTGAAAACCTCTAAAGAAATTATTTCGTTTTTGACTATATTCAAAACAATATTTATCTGTGAAGTGAAATTTTATTCCGTACGTTTCACTTATTTCCAGTTTACTGAATTTGAATAATTACTTTTACAGCGTAAAACATTTTATAGCAAAGTACTCCTTTATCTCATTTCCCAATTCTGTAAATCTGATTTTTAAACCTTGTATTCCGCTAATTTTGAAAGCACGTGTACACATTTCCAAGAATTAATTACACGACAGAAATTGTTATTAAATTTCACCATATTTTATAATTTGCTATTATTTTTAAAGCTTATGAAGCATTTACATAATTGATGCAAGAATATATGTTAATTGTTTTTACGTCATTCTTGAAAAGTATGTTCACATGATGAAATATCGTTGTTGAGTCACCATTGATGACTAGATGTTTCGCTATACATCAATCAATACCTCTACAATACGGATCTAAAGAGAAATGTCTTGTTTTTGTCACGCTTGTAATTTGTTCCTCTTCAATTAATTTTTGACTTAGGTATGCACATCGACAGCTTCATTGTCAACTATAATTATGGGAAAGTTAACTACCTTGCATAGAAGCAGCTTACAAAAGACAGAATGTTTTCAATACCAAACATGACAAGTTGCATGTCAAAAGAAAAAATGCTATGTATTAATCCATATGCCAGAAAGTCAGTTTAAAACCATTTCAATGGGTAATATCTAAGATGTCTGATATTTTAACTCTTGAAGAATAAAATATGTCAGTCGAAAACATGCAACAAATTTATCTTAAACCTTTGAACTTCAACACAAAAGCAGTTGATTTCAATTTAAGACATGTGAGTCAGTGAGAAATATATCTATCAATGAATTCTTTGTTTCTTTTATATATTTTTTTCTTATTGTGGGATTTAATTTCCCACATTTTTACGTTTTCAACAATTCAGAAGTATCATGGTCGTTCTTACATTGAATTCTATGTAATCATTTTCACAGGGTCGCTTTTGAATACACCAGTCAAGATTTCATTATGATATCAAGTGCGGCTTCCCGGCCATTGAAAAAGAATTACAAGTGTGGCCTACAAAACAGCCATAAAAAATTCAAAGCACATCAGACATTAGCTATTTGAAAACAGTTAAATTAAATCACTTCTATGAATATCGACCTTTTGCATGGTTGATTATTCATTATTGACACATTTCAACAGAAATTATTTTTAAAAGAATGTCTGAAACGCTTCGTCAGCATAATATGTCTGCGTTTTAGAATGGTTTTGATCTTTTCACGCCTTGTTAATTAACAAAAAACTTCCAATGGTTGGTGTGAGAATGAAGTTCTCATTTAGTGTTGGTTACAGTTTCCCAAAACAAAAAAATAGATATTTCAGTAGAATGCAATTCGATATCGACTTATGATAACATACGACTATTATTTTATATAACAATATCGTATGCGCACAATTATTATTATTAACACATATTTTTAGTTATAGTATTGTATATTTTTATTAAAAACATATTCCTTGTGAAATTCGTATACCAACAATATTAAAATTTTAATTCAATTATCCAAATGTAAAATTTGTATACTCCAAAGCCAGCTTTTTACAGATATTCAAGAAAAATAACAAATATTTAATTTCAACAAAGTTTTGAATTCCCTAAAATGACAGTTCTCACAAATCAACCTCCAAGAGATTAAGTGGTATTGGCGACGAAATGATATTTCTGTGTAATTTTAGAAGCGTATTTCTTGAACAAATAGCGCCAATATAGATCCTCCAACTCTTTTGCAGCCGCGCTGTCAAAATGGCCAGAAAGTAACTCTAGATTTTGGACAGCCATTGTCGACGTACAGGACGTGAACACAAATTTAAGGACAAACAATATTTAACATTCCCATTTCGCACACTATTACAAATATGGTGGTTGGAAAGGCACGGCTTTCTCAATTTCTACAAGTGTAGTAAATGTACTTAAATTAACAATTTTTAACAATGAAAAAGTATGAATTTTTTTGTTAGCTGATATTATTCAGAGTTCCTTAAAAAGCGAACCACCAGCCATTACCCTCTTTCTAACACAGCCTTCACCGTCGCCATCTTAGCTACTGCCGCCGCTATCGTTCCCACAATGCCATCAGCGCTCCGCAATTGTCGTCTATATAGGTTTTAACGCCTGCACCACATCCGCCGTCTCTGTCAGGTCTATTGGCGTCGTCTTCCCCATTGACGCCATCTCCACCACCGACACCATCGTCTACGCATTCGCCAAATTCACAATGACACCATCGTGCCGTCATATTCATATGCCGTTGTATTCTCAGACATCGTCTCCTTCGCTCTCATCATCTCCACCATCACCGTCGTCTCTACCACCGCCATCGTCTCCACCGCCACCATCGTCGCCACGGCCAGAATTGTCTCCATCGCTCGAATTGTCACCACTACCGCCATCGCCGCCGCCACCACCCCATCGTCTTCACCACCTCCATCATCTCCATCACCGCTATTGTCCCCTCTGCTGCCATCGGCCCCACCGCAGCCATCGTCTCCACCGCTCCAATTGTCACCACCACATCCATCGTCTCCACCACCACCATCGTCTTTACCACGACCATCGTCTCCACCACCGCCATCTTCCCCACCGCCGCCATCGTCTCCACAACTCCAATTGTCACCACCGCCGCGATCGCCTCCACCACCGCCATCGTCTCCACCGCCACCATCGTCGCCACGGCCAGAATTGTCTCCACCGCTCGAATTGTCACCACCACCGCCATCGTCTCCACCACCGCCATCACCTCCACCACCGTCATCGTCTCCACCACCGTCATCGTCTCCACCGCCGCCATCGTCCCCACCGCCGCCATCGTCTCCGCCGCTCCAATTGTCACCATCGCCACCACCGCCTCCACCACCGCCATCGTCTCCGCCGCTCCAATTGTCACCATCGCCGCCATCGCCACCACCGCCATCGCCGCCACCGCCGTCATCGTCTTCACCACCACCATCGTCCCCACCGCCACCATCGTCTCCGTCGGTTCAACGGCCGCTTTTGCCGGCATTTTTATCCGCGAGCAGCCGGGTGGCGGCGGTGGCGGCGGTGGCGGCGGCGGTGGCGCCCCGGGACGCGTCCGCGGCGCGTGTGATTACACTGGTCTGTAGCGTCCCCGCGGGCGGGCGCGGCGCCGGCCAGCGTGCGTGCGGGCGGGCCGGCGGCCACGGCGGCCACTGCGGCGGCAGCGGGAGAAGGGATGGCGGGGAAGGTGACAGCCGCGCACACGGGCGTCGTGACTGGCAGTCAGGGCGGTGGCGGTGTTGAAGATGCAGTTAGAGGTTGAGGATGTTCAAATTACGGGCATTTTGGATGGGATATCTTTTGGGGTAGACATTTGAAGTAGTCATTCTGAGTGCTTTTAGGGAGTGTGATTGATGTGTTGACAGTGCGGTTCTAAAGGGTGACGGGTAGTGATAAGTTAGTGGTAGAGGTAATAGTGTGATATTGGGGAATAACGATGTTAAAGAGTTGATTTTGAGAGTAGTGGTGAATTATTGAAGAGTAATTGTGAGATATTAGCTGTGGGATAGTGGAGAGTGAACGTTGTTTAGGGAGTGACCAGATAATGAGGGGGAATATTCCTTATAAATGATTCCTATATCAAATTGGCAATTGATTTCGTAATATTTTACGTTGCGAGTTTCAGCACTATGTACAAATTGGGTTTCTTAGAACACTTATAACAGGTAAAAAGCTACATCTCAGTAAAGGCGATGACGGTGAAAACGACTAGGACGGCAGTTGAACTTGAAATATTCTTATTGTCTTGCAATGAAAGTGATTGACCGTAGACAATTGAGTCAGGATGTTGTGGTGAGAGCAGTTGAAGAGACAACAGAGACAAGAGGCTGGCAATAAAAAGGTGACTGCAAATCAGGGCATTACACGCAACGAATTGAACAGGGTGACATCTCCAAGTAATAATAAACGCAATGAATGCAGGCAAGGGACAAAGTGAAAACCAAACCCTGGAGACGGCAGCAAGACCAGAGGCAGTGATGACATGTCTCAGCCGCCCGGAGACCGCTGGAGGAAGCTGCAACGCGGCGGCGGCGCGCGGGTCTGTCCGCGGCGCGGCGTGTTTACATGTCGAGAGTAACTGCCTTCGCCGCCGCCGCCTCCGCCGGCGCGCTCGCGGCGTCGCCCCCGCGGGCCTCGTGCGCTTCCTTCGCCTCGCCAAGAATGCGCCTACAATTTGCCGCGTGGAGTTGAGGCGCTGCGGAGCGACGGTCCTATCTCCGGCACGCTCCGGGCGCCCAACTCCCTCCCCGCCCCACGCCCTCCCCAAACACGCCACCGCTGCAGACCCCGCTGCAGTCCCCGCCGCAGTCCCCGCCGCAGTCCCCGCCGCAGTCCCCGCCGCAGTCCCCGCCGCAGTCCCCGCCGCAGTCCCCGCCGCAGTCCCCGCCGCAGTCCCCGCCGCAGTCCCCGCCGCAGTCCCCGCCGCAGTCCCCGCCGCAGTCCCCGCCGCAGTCCCCACCGCTGTCCCCGCCGAAGTCCCCACCGCAGTCCCCGCCGCAGTCCCGCGCAGTCCCCGCCGCAGTCCGCCGCAGTCCCCGCCGCAGTCCGCCGCGTTTCCCGCCGCAGTCTCCGCCGCAGTCACCGCCGCAGTCCCCCGCCGTCCCCGCCACCAGTCCCCGCCGCAGTCCCCGCCGCAGTCCCCGCGCGATCTCCCGCCGCAGTCCCGCCGCGGTCCCCGCCGCAGTCCCCGCCGCAGTCCGCCGCAGTCCCCGCCGCGTTTCCCCGCCGCAGTCCCCGCCACAGTCCCGCCGCGTGATCCCCGCCACAGTCGCCACGCGGTCGCCGCAGTCCCCGCCGCGATCCCGCCGCAGGTCGCCGCAGTCCCCGCCGCGGTCCCGCGGTCCGCCGCGGTCGCCGCGATTCGCCGCAGTCCCCACCGCGCTGTCCCCGCCGCAGTCCCCGCCGCAGTCCCCGCCGCAGTCCTCGACTTCGCGCCCCGCCTCGCGCTTTGCATCAATATAATTAATTTAATTGATTTGATTCCGTCAATAAAAGTTAAAAGTGTATGTGACATACGGGGGAGAAGTGTAATCTACGCAACGTTCTCTCCAGAGCTCCAGAATCCTTTCCCCACCCTTTTACTTCGTAGTTGTATAGTGTATAGCTGAACCGTAAATGAAATGACCAACAAGGCGAGGTTGTCAATATTTGAAAACCAGACATTTTTGCTCTCGACTAAAGAAAACTTATTTGCTTCTGTATACAAACTGTACCACAACTACGAACAAATTTAATGACAAAATTTGGTATCTACACACCGTGAGAGCACAAAAAAAGTGAGATATCTAATTAAACTAAATGGTTAGTTAGGTAAAGAACTATGGTTGCAAATAGTTTGCATTCACGAATAAAAGTTTTATTAATATTGATCACATGGCAGCCAATATACTCGTAGTTTTATCGAAAAAGAATTTTATGCCGCGAACTAAACGTTTCTGCCTACATTAAAATCGTTTTTCTACAAAATGACATTTTTTGATGTGTCGTCTTGTGCACCGACAATATAGTATCAAAGAACACATGTCCACACAGTACCGGTCTACCTTTATGTGCGTCTACAGTAAGCCTTCGGGAACTTTCTTGCTTCTTTTAGATCGCTATCATGTAATTTCTCGGTAATTCATCTGCTAAAGAATTTCACCGTCATTTGTGGCAGTGTGAAAAACGCGACAGGTGCAAGTCGTCGAGCTGGGGGCCACAAGTCAGGGTGGAGATCGATCCCCCTACTACTATGGCGTGCATCGCCTACCTGCCCCCGCGAACTTTAACCTTGAAGGCTTGAAACACAACAGCGAAACAGAAAGTAGAAGATATGACGTGTTAGTAAACAGTAGCAGTGACTAGTAAAAAGCATGAACGGCTTAAGCCCTGCAACGGTGCAGACTATGTGCGAATGTATTAAGAAAGATCAGATAAAATGGTGGAATTGTATTTTTTCGAAAACCGGCCTAGTGGGTTTGTGACATACACGCTCAAGTTTGCGATTCTCTAAGGCTGCAGATTTGAATCTCGCGTAAGGCAAGAATGTTTTCAGTTGTGTGCCATTGTGTTGCATTCTCTGTAATCTATCACCTCTGAACCCGAATCATACCCAAATTGTTTTCCCTATCTCGATAAAAGTTTCTGAATTATAGATGTAGGTGACGTAACGGAGTTACAGGACACTGCGCCAGAATCATTTAGATGTAGTCTAAATCGAATCGAGTACCGATGGGCACTCCAGCCACGGTAGTTCGAGGGCAAAGTGCGTAGCCTCTCGTTCTATCACCCGGAATCTGCCCTGGCGCACTGTCACCTCCCTCGGCCTTATGCTAACACTTCCAGGCTCCACTCACTATCCTGCCGCCAATCACCCCACCATACTTACGTCCAACACTATCAACCACCAACACTACCCATCCAACACTCCCATCCAACCATCAACCACACACTACCCACCCCTCCGGCACCCACAATCTATCATCCTACGCCCCAAGCCATCTGCATCCGCCTACAACTCTTCCGCCCCTGCGGATGCTACGGCCAGTTACCTCCCACCAGCCACATGCTCGCCACCCTGGAGCAATCCCTCCAGCCCCACTAGTCACACGTCTCGCCGGCCTACTACTAGCTGCCACCCTCCAACTACCAGACTTCCAACGGCCACCCGCGCGCGCCGCCGCCAGCCACCCAGCACTCCTCGGCGCCATTCGCCAAAAGATGCTCGCCACCGCTCCCTGCTCACCAACACTCATCACTACTCCACGTCCACGCTCATCGCGCATCACCGATCGCCCGTTGTCTGTCGCCCGCCTCCCAACACCCGCCGCTCTTTATCCGCCATATTCCGTAGCCCATCGCCCGCCGGAAATTTTCTGCCGCCCATCGCTGCCACCCACCGCCCCTGCCCGTCGCCCATTGCCTAATGCCGATCGCCCGCCGCCCATCGTCCGCTGCCTATCTCCTGCCGACCGCCGGCCATCGCCCACCGCCAGCTGCCCATCCCCAATGCCTATCGCCCCCTGCCCATTTTTCGCAGACATTCGCCTGCCACCCATCGCCTACCGCCCATCACCCACTGCCCATTTTCTGCCGCCCATCACCGCTTCCCGTCGCCCGCCAACCATCACCTACTGCCCATCGCCCGCCGTCCATTGCTCGTCACCCATCGCCCGCCACCCATCGCCCGCCACCCATCGCCCGCCACCCATCGCCCGTCACCCATCGCCCGCCACCCATCGCCCGCCACCCATCGCCCGCCACCCATCGCCCGCCACCCATCGCCCGCCACCCATAGTCCGCCACCCATCGTCCGCAATCCACCTCCTACTCCCCATCGCCCGCCGTGCACTGCCCGCCGCCCATCGCTCGCCGTCAGCAGCCCATGAGCCGCCGCCAGCCGCCCGCCCCCGCCGTTGGCCGCCCCCAGCGCCTCCTCGCGCTGCGTCCGCGCCACCGCCGCCCGCGCCGCGCGGCGAAGACGCCCGTAATTAGGCAAGAGGCATGTTGCAAGGTATGCTAAATACCCGGGACGCGGACTGCGCCGCGGGGCCGCCGCGGGGCGCCCGCCGCGCACGCCCGCCCCGGCCCCCGCGCACGCCCCCGCCCCCGCGCCCAACGCCAGGCCCCGCGCTCGCCCCGCGACGAGACGCGACGCACGCACACCCTAATACACGGGTATGTGCGCCGCGGGCGACAGTGCATTTATGGGACATCATCCGCCCGTTGCCGCTTCCTTCGAGAGAATCTGCAGAGTGGCGCGGAGGAAAGTGCATGAAATGGAAATCGGTATTTTTCCAGAGCCAAAAAATCGATGTTTGGTAAATTTAAGTTTAAGAAAATAGATTTATATCAGAAACATTACTAGATTTAATATAAAATTTTAAAGTATTCCGCACTTTCGTTGATGTGATGATGTATCGTTCATCATGAGAATATATTTTGGTTACTAGATTTGATTACAAAAGGCTTCAAATTTTAGAAAATTCCATCTTTATGAATGGTAGTCTCTGAAACTCCTGGTGTGGAAATAGTTCGATAGCATTGATGTGTCGGGCCGTTTATGGGCTTTGAGTATTTTTCTGATTCTTTCATACGTTTAAAATTGCATATTGGATTATATTCCATTTCTGTTTGCTATCGCGGTATAATTGAATAATTTGTTCATTTTTTTCTCCTGGCTTTGGACGATCTTAATGCTATCAACGATCTCTCATTTTTACTTTTTCGACCTTACAAAGGTACTTATTATTGTTTAATCGAGCGGCTAATTTTCCGCCAACATCTCTTATTTCTCCTAGTTGCGTTTCAAATTTTTGGAACAGGCATTATCAGAGATACGGGGGGCAAAGTTAATACTATTTATATACATCCACGCTCTAATTCATTAAAACAAAACTCCCTAACAAATTGAAGTTCTACAAGAAAGATTTTCTTAAGAGGCGTGAATCTCTTAAGAAGACTTAAGAGATTCTTTCCAAAATGTACGGAGGTGAAATACGTTCATAACCTTCATTCGCGTTATATATATACTGTTAAGCGAATAGACTAAATTATTAAATACTAAGGACAAAATAGTGTATGAGATAGTACCTGATGGTTAATTTTATCACGTACAGAACAAGAAGTGCACTTCCCCAAAACATACTATTTGTAACAAAACAAGTTTGTGTTGCTTAGAAAATTTGATGCAAATTTATAAATTGCCTCAGGAAATTAGCAGAAATGAAAATAATAGTTTTTATTCCATACTTCAGTCACGTGTGGAACAAGAAAATTGTGAAGTGTTTACATCCTCGTTTGCATGGTATCACCAAAAACAACAAAAGCAATAACACAGCCTATGTACACACCAGAACATATGTTCCACAGTGACGGTAAAGCACAATCTCAAGACACTTCTTTCCTTGCAGAACAAGATTCAAAAAACAGTTTTCCAACAGTATTGATATTTCCGTTTGAAGCAAGCAATTTTATAGCAACCCTGGCATACTACTTTGAACTTCAAAGGAAATTAAAAAAATATAAGAGCTACGGTACGGATTCCAGAGCTCAAGAGAGCGTGCGCAAAATGCACATTTCCCCATAGTTCTTCGCATAAATTTTTAAACTATTTTAATGTTAAACAAACACACTAATAAGCAATACAAATTAAACATTTGGATGGACCAATTTTCATACTCATCCCCTTGTCTACAAACTGGAACTGTGTGTACGGTTTCGGTATATAGTCACCAATAGTTCGTGCAAAGTTGAAAGATCATCCACCTCTCCCAGAAATATAACAGAAATGTAATTATGATTGTTTCGCGCATTTTCACAACTGAAAACTAAAAGAATGCGTCAACAGTTCAATCTGATACACCGCTATTGGAATGTGCTAAACCTTCACATTCCATCTTCAGAGAATAACTGCCATCTAGTAGCTTTAATTTAACAAGTGGTTCACCGGTGTAGGTCAATATTGTGCGGTTTCCTCAAGTATGTCTTTTGCCTACAGAACACATAAGTTTATATTAGTGGCCTGAAAATAGACTTACTATACTACGTTACTGCGTTACAGGGTTACGGAAAATGCGGTATTTAATGAGTTCATGTATTCGTCGGCGCCTAATCGTTTGAAATGTACTTTTAGGTCATGTATTGAAGGCTATCTTATGAAGTAAGTTTATTTTGTTCCCAGTGTCAACGAACCGTGACTTTTCCTCGTTAGAAGAAATGAAAATAGAAAGACAAAAGGAAATAGCTACACGTTTTATAGTTTATTAAATAAATTAAAATCGTGTTCAAAGAAAATATTTAGTAACATTTAAAAGCCAAGAAATGGAAATGTTAGAGAAATAATTATTAAAAAAAGTCTTATGGAAAGTTTTTGGCGCCTGTGAACATGATAAGCTTACTTAAAAAGATTCTAGGCGCCAACCAGAAATAAAAATAAAATGTAGTGACGGGAGACTAAGACAGAATAAGATGTATTTTAAAGATAAACGTTTGACTATGACTGAATGCAATCTCTTCTGTCATTATAATGCAAAATGACATATGTGTGAAATGTTAAATTATTTCAGTACACATTATAATACATAGAAACAAAAATCAACTTATTAGTGGCATTAACAAAGCCATTTACAATACCAAACAGATCATAATTCTTGTCGCTATAAAGTAAAATTGCAAACGAGATCGAAAGCAGTGCCAGAATAGATCCATCTATCGCATCACCTCAACCACAAACAGTTTTTAGTGACACGCCTGGGGACAAAAGTTAAACTAAAGGTGCAAAGTTGTCCACTTTTACAAGCTCTGTTCTATTTTGCAGCTTTGACGTCGGGTCGCGGCGTTTAAGAACGGCGCCGTCAGGTGTTTCAGCAACACAATTTTCCTCTCGGCCGCCGCTAGCCACGATATCCGCCGCAACTCACCTGCTCGCGAAATTGTCACCGCACCAAAGCATGAAATGTACAGCGCCTAGAGGAAAGAGTTTGAAGGTCGAAATCCCGAGGGTTCCCCGCTTAATATGGTTTCTCTCTTGGACTGCTAGCTATAGACCTGCCACGGCAACGCCACCCGGGGCGCTGCAATCACATCGGAGGACATACAAACACGCGCGCTCGCAGCGTATACTCTTTTCGTTCCGCCCGGTGCCGCCCGGCGTACAGACACACACCCACACAGAGGCGCACACACATGCATACACGCTCTCGTACACAAACTCTGACATACGCACATACACACACACCTGCACACGGACACACACACGCATACACGATCTCGTACACAAACTCTGACATACGCACATACACACACACCTGCACACGGACACACATACGTACACAAACTCTGACATACACGGCCACACACACAGAAACAGGGCTGCGTGTAGTTCGGCGAAGTGCGTCCCAATGCGAAGCCCGGAATCCATTGGAGTAGCTGCGAGATACCAAAATAAAACGAGGCTCACAAGAAGCCGCTTTCTTTCGTGCGGCAGAGTACAGAGAAATTTAGATACCCGAAATTTGAAGTGGTAAAGAAAAAATAATTTCTAAACGTGAACTGACAAATAATAAAGTTCAAGAGGCGTAATCTCACAAATATAAGGAAAGAGATACACGATCAAAGACAACTCAAAGACATTAAGGAGACCAAGTCCTATTCCAACGCGATTCAAAGGAGGTAAAATTGGGTTTCGTGTGTTGCTAATACATTTTAATAGTATGTTACAAAAGAGTCGATAAAATTATTTTGTTTAGCATAATCTTTCAAGAGAAGGTGTCAATGGTTTGAACAAATATATGAATTTTGCAAATTCACTTATAATTTCCAATGAAGTAAAATTTGTACTTTATCAACAGTAGAAACGCCTACAACAATTTATTAATAGACCTAACAGGAGGAAATAAATTCAGTTAACCAACAAATGCTTAAAAGAAAAAAAGGAATTATGCGATTCAACAAAATGAGATGAATTTCTTATTAATTTTACTGACCAGTTGCTGGTTTGAATTAATGACATGTTAATTTTCACAATAAGTTTAGAAATAAACTAAATGAACGGATATTTACTCTTATATTATATAACAGAAAAGCCAACGCATACTCTAATTATTATTAGAAGTTAATTACATATTTGACCCAGTGCAGAAAATTCTATTGAAAAAGTACATTTAAAAAACTCTGTTCAAAACATAAAAATAACAATAAAACAAATAAATAACAATAAAAACACACAAACATAAATGAGAAAAAACGTTAGTTATAAGATTAGTGGTTTATTTTTTCGAATCGAAAATTTAAAAAAAAACACAGAATTCGGCGAAGAAAGAGAAAAATCAAAACACGAGCGGAAATCTCCCCATTCCCCACCTTCCACTCACTACCCACCAGCCACTACTCTCTGCCCACATACTCAGCAACTACCACCCACTGCCGATCAACCCACTGTGTGTTGCCCTCCCCTAAGTTGCCACCCCGCTTGCCCACTGTGCACTGCCGATTGACCTCCAGACTCTGTACAACAACACACTAATGGTGGGGAATGGGGAGATTGGGGAATGGGGTGACCCACCCCTCCATTAACCCATCGCCCACTATCCGTCACCCTCCTAAAACCTCCCATCACCCATTGACCATCAAGCCATTGACCGCTGTCTACTGCCCATCAACCCGTTGTCAACTACCTTCCACCCTCCCCAAATCCCCGCAACTCACCACTGAGCCCCAGCACACACTGCATATTGATCACCACCCACTACCTACTGCCCACTGACCATCATCCCAATGATCACCACCAATTTACCAGTTGACCACTATCTACTACCCTCCCTCAAATCCCCACAACTCACTATTGGTCCCCCACTGCATATTGAGCACCCACTGCATATCGATCACCACCCATATTCTACAGTCCATTGGCCATGATTCCACTGACCACCATCCTATGCTTATTAACCCTCACTATCTGTCGCCTTTCCCAACATTTCCCCCCACCCACCCACGACAAACTACACTCTGATTAATCCATTGACCCCGATCTACTGCCCATACACCCGTTGCCCACAATCTACAGCCTTCCCCCAACTTTTCACCACACCCCACCCACCCCATTCTACCCTCTAACATATTGACCCCGATCTACTGCCCATAAACCCGTTGCCAACTATCTATAGCCTTCCACCAACTTTTCACCATACTCCACCCATCACGAACTACCCTCTGATCAACCCATTGACCGCCATCTAGTGCCCATCAACCCGTTGCCGACCCCAACTTTCCACTGCCCGCCGTCCAACGCAGGGCGGGCGGGCGGGCGGGCGGGCGGGCGGGCGGGCGGGCGGGCGGGCGGGCGGGCGTGGCTCTCAATTACTGCGGCGGCCGCAATCCGCACGCGCGCCGCAAAACTCATCGCGTCGTAATTGAATCGCGCGCGGCTCCGGGAGGCCGCACGGGCGCGGGGCGGCGGGCGGGCGGAGGGGGCGGGGCGGCCGCGACCGGCGTGCCGCGACGGCGTCGCCTGAATGGCGCTATTGTTCGCGGGGGCGGACCGGGGGCGGGTCGGGGGTGGCGGCGGCGAGAGCGGTGACGACGGCGGGTCGCCTACGGCCGCGCGAGACGAGGGTGGACGCCGGCGGCGTGGGCGGGGAGGGCGGGGGCGACGCGGGGGCTCGGGTCGGGACCGAGTCGGGCCGCGCAGGCGGCGGCCGCCCCGCGGCGGAAGCGAGACAGGAGACACGCCCCAGAGAAAGGTAAAATAATAAAAAACAGAAAAAAGAGAAAGCAAGAGTCAAAGTCAAATAAGGAGTTTCGTATTAAATTCACTGCGCGCAACAAACCTCGGTTATTAATTTCTATGTTCTCTAAATCAAACAGAATTACAGGAGGGCAGTTAATTATGAAGTCGAGCGCTGCCGCCACGGAGCGCCGCTCAGCGCCGCGCCGCCCCGCCCCGCCCCCGCCCCGTCCCGTCCCGCGCGGCTCGGAATTCATTCTGAGCTCGACGACCTGCGGGCCTCCCACGCCACTCCCTGGAGTACGAGCGCGAGACGCCGGCGCGCGCCCCGGGCCCGCCCCCTCCGCCTCCGCGCCGCCCCCGCTCCGCCCCCGCCCCCGCCTTCGCCCGCGGCCCGCCGCCTAAATGCCTGATTTATTAAAAACTCACCCCCTTAGGGAGTCGTCGTTGCCGCCGAAAAAACGTCCGCCACCGCAGCCGTCGACCCGCCGACCCGTCGTCCCGCCATCGCCGCCCCCGCCGCCCCGCCCCCATCGTCACCGCCTCCGCCCTCCGCCGCCACCGCCGCCGCTGCGCCGCATAGAAAAAGACTGCGAGAGAACCTTCAAGCGGCAATGGCTTTCAACTCGAGGCTACATTAAAAAACTTTTTATTATCATTATTTGAGTCCCTTTTTTTCGCGGAAAAGGGACATTGTATAAACGTTATTTGTTCTCCGCGCACACACACTTGTAGCGAACAAACCCGTCGCGCTGCGTACGCCCATGGATGTGTATTTTTTGAGTGTAAAATAAAAAAAAGGAGCCGAGCGTAGATGCGCGCCTATTGTTTGTAGCGGCCCTTGTCTTTTTCCGCTCCGTGTCGTGGGCGGGCTCTCCTTGTACTGCGCCGCCTCGTGCGTGGCGGGGAGGGGCGGGCATGGTGCGCTGCCCGCCCTCTGTTACCGCGCAGGTGAGTCATGCGAGGAGGGTTGCCTGCGAGAAAGGCGCGCACGGGGATGTTGAAGTGAAGGAAGAACGCGCATGGAGAACGAGATGAAGCTGCGTGTATCTAAGCAGGAAAAAGATACTGCGTTAGTTGAAGTCGGAGATAGCCAACATATAAGTAGCCTGAGACGTGAAATTATGCTCAATGATCTGTGATATTTTATATTCTGAATTAACAAGTTCTAATAATGTGTTTTCCTTGTATTATTTCAATGTTCAACCACTTATTCACAAGAAGACGTGTTCATAGAATAACAGAATTAAGAGTAGATCCTTAAAAGAAATAAGAAAGACTAATTCAATTCTTCTTGTATATGTTTTACAACTATTTGAAACTACGAAACGTGTTCTAATATGATTATATTCACCAACTGAGTTTACCACCGTAGGTTGAAATTTCATTATAATATTATTCGTCTAATGATGAACACAAGGACAGAAAACAATTATTAATTTAAATAAATATATACTGTGAGAAATTAAGTTAGAAATATCTGAAATGGTACTAGGCACATACTTTATTGCAATATTTGTAACTTTTTCAAAATTTGACAAATTCATAGATTTCAATGAAAGTGAGACCCCACGCAATTTTCATAAGCGCGTTTGATCAATGCGAGAACAAAATTAAAATAAAAAATCAAAAGAAAAAATTGACAGTCGTCTTTGAGATTTCTTAAAATTGCCTTTACTTTGAGAAAAATACTCGAAAACTAATATTTGAATCAGTTCATGACCTTATTTAAATGTCTTTGAAATTCAGATTTTATTAAGGAACGAAATCTCTGTCTTCAATATTGTAGTTGTAAGAAGACGCTGAAATATTTTGAACTTACGCAATTGTCGAAAACTTAAAAAGTTCAAAAATGAGAACTCCGTCATTCTATTAATCGTAATGTTCTATTAATCGTAATGTTCTATCCGAGAAAACATTTACCCAAATATTTGGAGCCATTTTTTAGAACATTTTGAAAATGTGTAAAGAATTCATTTAAAGTACGCCAAAATAAAAATTAACAAATTTGCAGGGACCTAAGTTCGGCCAGATCGATCGAGGATTATCAATTTCAGAGAGCATCATCTGAACAGTTGAAGCGCTAATGTTGACGACAAACGGACGGACGGACGGACGGACGGACGGACGGACGGACGGACGGACGGACGGACGGGGTGACAAAGAGGCAGTGTCCCCCGCAGAAACGCACAAACAGACAGTCAGAATAACACACAGACGAGCAAACGGACAGACGAATAGACAGATGGACAGTATTTTTCGATATCAGAGCCCCAGAATACGAGTGTTTCTGAAGAAACATTGCCAATTTCCATTGGAGCATTACAATATTTTGTCTTTACTACGTAAGTACGTAGTAGATGAAGTAAAAATCGCAGAAATGCATGGTGAAATAATGGGAAGTATGACAATTAGTTTTAAAATTACTTACAAATTATACCTAAATTATATATTATCATGACTTACAAATTATATAAACCCTAATGGCAGAAAGTCGTAGTAAACAATGGCAACACGCAACAAAGGTGTTATATATATATATAGATATATATATTATATATATATATATATATATATATATATATATATATATATATATATATATATATAAATGGATGTTGCTATATATAAGATTAAGTTACTCTGACTCCCTGTCACCAATCTCCAGACTTTTTTCACCCAGAAGGTTTATGTGCTGTTAATTTTGTTGTAACTCCACTTGATGGCGCTGGAGAACAAAAGTAAATATTCATGTTAAATGCAACCCGCAACACTCAGCAGCGTTTTTTTTTTGTTGTTGTTTTTTTTTAATCTGTATCGTTAAATAACTCCTAAGCGTTCTAGTACATTAAAAACTAACATTTTTGGGTCAAATGCCTCAAAGAAACGTTTCTCGCGCAGTAATTTACAGGATAAGGGGACAAATACAGAGAGAGATTGAGAGAGAGATTGAGAGAGAGAGAGAGAGAGAGAGAGGGAGGGACGGAGAGAAAGAAAGACACGGAGAGAAAGGATGAGACGGTGAGAGAGACGGAGAGGAAGGTAGAAGGAAGGACAAATAGAGGGGGATGAAGGGCAGAACAACAACTGCCAGGTTCCGCTAGTACATGTATATAATGCACGAACATTTTACTCGCATATTAATAAATTGGATACAGAGTAACACAATACCTCATTATCAGCTCAGGAATTCTATTACCAAATCATTATGTTCTGATATGAGATTTACCCACAAAGAAGATGGCATTTGACGCTGTGCGTCGTAAACGGACTTCTGTCTCGCTGGGTATGCGTAGGGGCTTTATGACGTGCTAGAACGCGAGATATTCTTGTCATGGTGCATTACCTGGAAATGTGCAGTCCACGAATCGTTGTTCTGGAGGCTTCAGAACAACATTATGCCATGGGTTGTGGTGATAGATGCACAGAGACGTTACAACGAGGTTTAATGACAGGTGAAATCCTGTGAAAAGCTCATATGCACGTCAGTATGTGATTATGAAGTATAGAGAATCAAATATGAGGTCAAAAACTTTGCATCTCCTGAATATAATAATAAAGACTAGTGGCTCGTGAAGCAGGGCTCTATGAACCACGACAGCTGTCAGTCAGTGACCAGGAAATGATGATATATGTAAGTCAGTTGCGAATCATTTTTTCTACATTTAACAGTGTTAGTTAATTTCATTAATTCTATTGCATATTTGATGCATATTGTTTCAGAATGTTTCGCAATAAAATGCACTGGGATAGAAACGTCGTAGGTTTCTCTTCCATGTCATTCCAATACACTTTTCCTCCATTGTTATTCACATTCTTATATCTCATATATCTTAACCTTTTGATTATGCCTCTCTTTTCCATTCACTATTTCTTTCTTTTTTTTCTCCCTCGGCCAGATTATAATTTTCTTAGAAGTAAATTTCGTAATAGATGATTCTTCGGAATAGAAATATTTTCTCCTAAAAGGAAAAGAAAATTAAATTTTTAAGACTTAACTTACTACTTTGTGGATGCTACAAACTCAGATAAAAACTCGTAGAATAATTACTGACTATTAAGAGGACGAAGAACCTGCAAGCCTGAACTTTGGTCTGTGAGTTCAGCAACCAGTCACGGAAGAGTGTAATAAACGTTCATCGGGTCCAAGGGCGTTCCTGCCCCAAGTGTCATCCGGAAGTTAGAGAGGCGCATTGTCCAAGGACCTTGCCCTGCCTGGGGCGAGGGGGGGGCGGGGTGGGGGAACCGCGAGACGTAGGTGAAAGGCGGGGGCGTGTGGAGCGGCGCGAGGCGAAGGGGCGTCGGCGGAGATTCGAGGGCGGGCGGCGGGCTCAGTGGCTCCCAGGCAACACCCAAAGCGCGGCTTCGGACGCACACGGACGCTCTGCACGGGCTTCGGCGGGTCACTCGTTGCCCCCGTCCCCGCCAACGCCCCCATAAACGATCCCGCCAACGACCCCGCCAACACCCCCGCCAATACCCCCGCCAATACCCCCGCCAATACCCCCGCCAACGTCCACGCCAACACCTTCGCCAACACCCCACCAACCCCCACGCCAACACCGCCACCAATATTCCCACCAATACCCCCACCAACGCCCCCACCAACGCCCCCACCAACGCCCCCACCAACGCCCCAACCGAAGCCCCCACCAACGCCCCCACCGAAGCCCCCACCGGTGCCCCCACCAACGTCCCCACCGAAGCCCCCACCAACGCCCCCACCAACACACCCACCAACACACCCACCAACACACCCACCAACACACCCACCAACACACCCACCAACACACCCACCAACACACCCACCAACACACCCACCAACACACCCACCAACACACCCACCAACACACCCACCAACACACCCACCAACACACCCACCAACACACCCACCAACACACCCACCAACACACCCACCAACACACCCACCAACACACCCACCAACACACCCACTAACACACCCGCCCACACACCCGCCCACACACCCGCCCACACTCCTGTCAACACCCACGCCGCCTCCACCTACCACTGCATAACCCACGCCATAAAACAGTCCCGCCGGTCTGTGTCCACTGCTTCCGCTATTGCAACTCTCAACTAGCCCCGCCACTCTCGCCACCCACGACTTCCCACAGCGGACGCAGCCTACGATTCTCCACGACACACTGTCCACGCCTCTCCGCAATCAAAACCCACGCTCTCTCGCCGCCCGTGCGACCCCAGTCACAACGCTCCCACAACAACTACGCTTCCCCGCTGACCACGCCTCCCAACCACGCATGCTTTAGCGGTGCCTATGCTTCTCCACTGAGTGCGATTCAGCACTGTCCACATTTCCACTCATTTTTCTCTTCCCCGTCAGTTCTGTGGCCCCAGTGGTCTGGCTTCCTCAACTCGCACTTCCCGCTCCCCTTGCTTGCCCGTTGCGACCGCCTTACCTCCTCCACACTGTAGCACTTGTCTAGAAATTCCAGTTCCGCTCGGATCACCGTCGCTCAGGCGCGCCCGACTTCCACGTCTCAGCGCCACATTGGTATTCTCAACGCGTCCCCTTCACGACTCGCCGCGTTCGTCCGCGCAACATGCTCTATTTGGATTCTGGGGCCTCTTGGATTCATCAGTCAGAAGGGTTTAAATGGAGTGTAGTCCGGCCAGAAAACGCGAAGAAAGGACTCCTTAAATAATACTTTCAACGTTTTCGCCATTTCACTCCCACATGCCTCCCCGCTCTCTTCGCGTAGAGGTGCTTACGCATTTGTGCTTCCTAATTTCAAATGCCAGTTCCACTCAGATTACCGCCGCTCACGCACGTCCACGTCACAGCGCCACATTGGTATTCTCGACGCATCCCATTCACGACGCCCTCGCAACAAGCTCCCCTTGGATTCTGAGGCCTCTTGGATTCGACGGCCCGAAGGGTTTAATAGGAGTGCAGTCCAGCCAAAAGATGCTGCGAAAGGACCCCTGAAACAAGCCTACTTTCAACGCTTTCGCCATTCCACCTCTCGTCCGGATCCGGTATTTTCACAACCCACGTGTCCCCACAGCCTCGACTGAGTTTGGCTACGCTGACAGTACAACGATCTGCACCCTCAAGTTTGTGTACCGACGGTGGAGAATTTTCAATACTACCTATACAGCGAGATCGAATTCAGCTGCTGTCTGGAGAATTCTAACAGTCGTGTGCTCGGATCGGAAGTTTTCGTGGTTAATCCAAACAATCCTAGGCGAATCCTGGAGCCGGATCTTACTTTCTCTTCTTTTATTATCATCCTCTCCCCTATACACACACTTACATGCACTACGCTACCACACATGTCGAGAGCTTGGAACTTGTACCCGCTAGGGCAGTGTCCCGTTTCAGGGGCGTATAACGGCAGGAAACCTTTCCCATAAGTCGAGGTATATGGCGGCGCCGGATATATATATATATATATATATATATATATATATATATATATATATATATATATATATATATTCCTTTGAGACACATGGACAAAAGGCCACGTGTCCGTGTGCCTCAATACAAGAACCGCGCCTGCTTGCACTCCTCAAAGTGTCTGTTTGTTCTTTTCCATCGTCACCTAATTGCGGAGGCTCGCGAGTCCCTAGCAACGGCTCTCGCCCTCGCCCACGCCCAAGCCCCTCGCATTGCACTCGCCAGCGCTAAAGAGCCGGCGCCGCCTTTGTGCGCTGCATGCTCTTGCTCCGCCGCTGCCCAGTTGGAGCGGCCGCCCCTCCTTTGCGTGACGCGCTCAGTTCGCCTTTATTTTGTTCCCCTCTTCGCACGCCGCCACTACTTTCATGTAATATTTCTTGCCAAGTTGCGCTTCTGTTCGCCGGACCCTTCTCACAACCCCAGCACTCGTCTACATGCAGTTTCTTGCTTGTTCCTTCATGTGTTTGGTTTGTATTCGGATCACACTACTTCTCTCGCTCTTTTTTGCCACAGAGGGCTCTTCATTACTGCGGTTTCATCGTTGCCCTTTATTTCTCTTTTGAGAGTGTTGCTTTACCTCTCCCTAACAGTCTCATCGTACCCCTTACATTCAACGTTTGCGATACCACTCTCCACACATTAATTCTTATACTCGCTTGCCCAGACTCCTGAATCCTTGACTCTCTTGTTGATTCATCGATTTTTTCGTGTTTCCGGGCGCGTCAACTGCTTTGGTCATTTGTCCCGTTAGTGTAGTGCATGTTTTTTTTTCTCGGGACATGGCGGTGATCTTCCCCCGCTAGATTGCGAGATCCGGCGCCGACCTACCGTCGGCTAGTGGGGTTTCCCCCTAACCAGGACTCTCCCACCAGCGGGGCACCGCCCCAGCCGGGACAGGCTCTAAGCTCCCAACCGGTCTCCCGGAATATGTGGTAGTGTAGTGTGTTAGTGTAAGTGTGTGTGTAAGGGGAGAGGATCCTGCCGCCGTCAGGACTCGAATCTAGGACCTCCCGATCAGAGGCGCTGCAGTGACATCAGTTCATGCACTGAGCTACCGCTCCCGGTGACTCTCTTGTTCGTACAGCTCCATTTCCCCTCCTGTTCCACCTTAACTTCATACTAAACTTCGTTACTCTCCTTCTCATTTAACCAGTCTTTACGTTTTCCTCATCACCCCTCGGCCTTGCTCGCATCTCCGTGTCGTTCATTCCTCCACGCCTTAGCCCTCGCCGATCCTCCCGCAGCTCCAGTTTGCTCACGCGCTTAGAGGCGCCCCAGATGAGCCTGCGCTCGGTCTTCGTCGCTTCCCTGGCGGGGCTCGTCTGTCCGCACGCCGCCGCCCGAAAAAGGGACAAGAAACAGAAAGAATTCTCTTTTTCTCTCTTGTCTGCGTCGCTTCCTCCCGCTCCGTTGACAAACTGGAGTTGATCTTCCTGTTCTGCGGCTTGTAATACGTTTGTTTCTTACACTTTTCAGGCCTTAAAATTTTGTCTGCCCCACTTTTATAGCGACCACTTTGTTTGAAAAGCCCAAACCTCTGGCGCGGCCCGTTTCGCGTGCAAAAGGGTGAGGAGAAGAGAGCTGAACTTTGTCCTCAAAATAATAGTTCCGGGCGGCCAGGGTGCGATGGCGCGAGGGTGGAGGGGAAATGTGGGGGAGTCGGGGAGGGAAGGGGAAGGTTGGAGAAAAGAGCGCTCCGAATAAAATCCGCGTACTCTCAAAGGCAGTGGTGCCTGACAATAGCGGCGGGGGCGCCCCCGAACGGGCTAGCGAGCAAGTGGGAGTCGGACGGCCGAGCGAGCGGGCTGCTCAAGAGGGAAAGAGGCAGAGGGAGAGCGGGAAGTGGAAGGACAGCAATGGAGTGATTATTAATTACGGCTACCCCGAACTCAATCGTTGCCTACGAGCACAGTGAACCGGAAGGAGAACTTTGTCGGATATGCCGTTGCAGATGGACGTGTTCTTGTTTTTCTCCTCATCCTCACCCCTCCTCCTCCTGCTTCTCCGTCACCCCTTTCGGTCTTCCGGTCGGGTCCCGCCCCCGTTCGCTTTGCTTTGGAAAGTTCCAAAGCGCGGCGAAAATTCTGTCGCTCGGAAAAATAATATACGAATACGTGCCGTTTCCGGCGCGAGACCATGCCGTGCGCCGCCCCCACCCCTTTCGCAGTTGCCTCCGCCGTCGCCGTCGCCGTCACCGCCACCGCCGCCGCCGTCGCCGTCGCCACTATCGCCATCGCCGCTGCCATCGCCGCCGCAGCCACCGCCACCACTATGGCATCACACGGCCCCTTAGCCACCTCTAGTGCCGCTGCCAGTGTGCCACCTCTGCCAAAGCTTCCGCTCCTGCTGCTACCGTCTTACCCATCACAACCCCCACCACTACCGTTGCTGGTACCGTCCCTGCCGCCCCCTCAGTCCCAGCCACAGTCGCCGTCTTCGTTGCCCCCGCCACAACCGTCACCACCATCGCTGCCGCCGCCGTCACCGTCGCTACCGCAGACATCGCCACCGCCACCGCCGACGCTGTTGCCACTGCCACCACCGCGACCGCCTTTGCCGTCGTTCATTTATTAACTTACTGGCGGCGGCGAGTCGGCTGAGACCGAAGCACAGGCAGCCGCCTCCTTTTACACCCCGGTTCCCCCTTTGCGACGAGCTCTTTCATGTTGCCCTGCGTTGTTAATGTTAGGTGATGCTCCCGTGTTGTTATTCATCATCTCCTTCCCAGAAGTGTCTCGGGCTTGTTCCTTCTCTCTGTTTATGTGTCCTCGAGGTTACTGCCTACGCGCAGTTCTACGATGCCCCCCTATGCCTCCGGTAAAACGTCTGCTGCAGATGCTGCCGCCGCCGTCGCACGTGGGAAAGTCAGAATCTTGCAGCCCTACGGCGAAGAACGTGCTTTAAGATTAGCATTGTGCTGCAGTTCGGGGATGTTCATGAGTATCAATACAATTAAAGTAAACTTTGTCTTACTTATGTAATGGGGAGATTTCACACTGGTAACCACGAAATCTTTTCATTTGTTTCTCTATTTCTTAACATAAATGCCATTTGCAGCAGTAATATCTGTGGAAAGACGAATATATTTTCAGAAGAATCAATTATAAAAACATGACGGTTCGTTAGTTTTGAGTTATCAATAATTTTGAGTTGCGAATGATTCTCGTTTAAGAACTCATTAAAATCTTACATTATTGCTGTTTTCTGGACATTTAATAATGTGATCCTTTAAATGTTTACTTAATCAGTGGTTGAAACGAGTTTATCTGACGAAATGACAGAATGTATTTCTCCTTCTGCGACATTTTACATTAATAAAAATGAAGAAAAATATTGTCAGCTCAAATTAAAATTTCCATTATCACTATTATTGAAAGTGTGGAAGCCTCTTTCATGAACTGAACATGAAATGTCCAAAATGAAAACGTGACGAATAATAACATTAGCAATAAGATACTTTTTCCCAGTTTAAATTATTCGTAAACATCAAGAACATAGAGAGAGATTGTTTCAAACTATTCTTAACAGTACTGTTTGTGGCATTTGGCTTGCACCAAACGTACCCATTCACTTTTACGATTCCTCTCACGTCTTTTGTACTGAAAGTACGTGCACAGATCTATCCGTGTGTATTTCAAGTGACCGTCTTCCCTTCGTCATAAATATCAAGTTCCACTTTCAAGGTGACGTGTTGTTCGCTTCAGAGATCTTACATCAAGGAAAATACGTGTTCCACCTAAGGCTCTATATATCAATGTCCTAAACGTTGTTCTGTGTCTCTGCAACCATGTTCTTCTATCTTTCACAGTTATTTTTCAAGACTGTGCACTGCTATACAATTAACAGATAAATAGTAGTATAAAAAATTGTTCGTAAGAAAATGTTATTTAAATAGGTACACCTTCTCAGTAGAGAACGGTTTTTAAAATCATATTTCTGATTTCCGAGGTTATTAATTACCAGATTAATAATAGAGTTCGAAAGCCATTCATAGGGTAACGGTTCAATTGCGAGGTAAAATAATACCGAGTGGATATTTAGTAACATTTTCGACACTGGAGTTATCTGCATAGATTTGGATCAATTTATACTAAAGAGTTTTTGCACAGCGTAGCATAAAGCTACCATATGAGCAATAGTGGAGACCAATAGCGAAGTGTAAAAAGTGTGTTTCAATATTTTGTTAGAAATGAAAGTATTTCCGAAGAGTGGTGCCAGTGTGTGTTCTTCCTTCGCATTTGTTCGACAAAGCAGCTCATCAAACACTGAGATGAACTTACAATTATATTACTATAAAATTATTTTGTAAATAAACATAACTAATACGAACAGATGATAATAATATACACAAGTATATTTCACTATTGCATCATGGCAATACAGAGTCAGTAGCATAATCTGCCGCCAAAGTTGGGAACAATTTCCATTTAGCATGATCGAGTGATTGATTAGCATTCGATATATGTCGTTTTTTCTAAATTCGCTATCACATGGCTATTGCGTTAGCGTGTGTGCAGGGGCTCAAAACTGGTATACACTAAGTTTCTTTTTATTCTCGGCGAAAACTCTCTATTGTCTTAGTATTGTTATAAACACTACAGTATAGGTTTCCAAAAATATGGAGATAAATTATACGTTGAGACGTTGGCATGGACACTGGATATCGAATTGTATCTAGAATTGCAACGTCCTTAGATAAGTTCGAATTTGACCAACAATGTGACATGGCGAGACACTAGTGCAAAATACTATCTAATTACTTTCATTGCCCTTTCTATATACACTGTATTACACATTACACCGTATTAGCGGTATTCCAGACTAACATTTCTAAGACGTGGACTTCATAACAGTATTCTTCAAATATACAGTCCTACGTGATGTCTTGAACTTATAATAAATACATTTACATTTTTTCTAAACTTTTCCCATTTTGTATAAGTGGTTCTTGCATTAATACGTGCTGGTATTAAAACACTGAAAAAAATTCTGAAGAAATTGAATAAAACGTTTTACACCAATAACACGAATTCCTTCTCGGATTGTCTTGGACCCTTCCCTTCGACTCTGACTACATTTATTTATTTTTAATTCCCTTGTTGAAATCATTTTCTATCAAAATATTGCACATCTATTGGCAAAGTTTTATTTCCCATATAAAGGATATGAAATTATTAAAAAAGTAGAAATTTAAGGTGCACATAATGAAATTGTGCCCATAGAACGTCACATAGTTCTTTTGAATAGTTTAATCTTAAATAAATAAATAAATAAATAAATAAATAAATAAATAAATAAATAAATAAATAAATAAATAAATAAATAAATAAATAAATAAATAAATAAATAAATAAATAAATAAATAAATAAATAAATAAATAAATAAATAAATAAATAAATAAATAAATAAATAAATAAATAAATAAATAAATAAATAAATAAATAAATAAATAAATAAATAAATAAATAAATAAATAAATAATAAAATCATATACACCCAAAAATCTCACGAAATAGAACCTTTTCCCTTAAAAATGTAAGTTACTGTTGTAGATAATATGAAACTTATTCAACCACTATTTTATTTACAATATTCTAGTTCCAATGCATACAGATACATTGTAAGAAATCTACGGGTATTTGAAAAAAATAGCGGTGCCATTCTGTCGGAACACTGTACGAGTACTAATCATTCTCCCGGACAAGCTGCGGCCCACCCTCCGCTCGCGTGCGCGCCCGGCACGCGCCCGACCGCCGCCCGCCGCCCGCCCGCGACGCACGCGCGTAACGAGGTGTCGCCGCCCCCGCACCAGCCCCGCCCCGCGCCTCTTCGCCCCCGCCGCGTCCGCCTCCACCGCCGCGGCGAACGCAGCCGACCGGGCCGCGCCGATCAGGTGTTGCGCAGGCAATTTAAAAGCGATTTATGACGACCGCGCCATTATTCATCGCAACCCGGTTAACGAAGCTCGTATTTAAAACGCTGTCCGGGGACGAGGCGGCGGGCCATGATGCGGGCGGACGCGCAGACGTACACAGCGACGGACCGCCGGGGCAGAGGGCGAGTCACGGCGGTGAGGCTGGTGGTGGCGGTGGTGGCAGCGGCGATAGTAATGGCGAGGAGGATACGCTGGTGATGGTGGCGGCGGCAGAGGTGGCATTGATGGTCGCGGCGGGGATAGCGTGGGCGATGTTGATGGTGTTGGCGGCGACAACGATCATGGAAGCGGTTGTTGTGCTGGTGGTGGAGGTAGTGGGGGTGGCGGCGGTGACGATGATGTAGACGGTGACGGTGAGGGAGGCGGCGACGGTTAAGGCGAAGGAGGCGGTGATGGTGACGAGGGAGGCGGTCACGGTGACAACGAGTGAAGGCGATGACAGTGACGGCGAGGAAGGTGGTAACGGTGACGGCGAGCGAGGCGGTGACGGTGACGGTGACGGCTGTGACGGCGGCAGCGGTGGTGCTACTGGTGGGGGTGGAAGCGGGAATGGTGGTGGTGATGGCTGTGGAGGTGGCGACGGCGGTGGAGATGGTGATGGCGTTGGAGATAGTAGCCACTAGCGTCGTCGGTTATGGCTTCGGTGGTAGCGTTTGTGATGGTGGTGGCGGCGGTTTTGGTGGCGGCGATGGGGACGGCGCTGGTGGCGGTGGTGGTCGCGGCGGTGGTGGCGGTAGAGGCGGAAACAGCGTTGCCAGTGGTTGTGGCTGTGGAGATGGCGGCGCTGAGGTCGGAAGCACTTGATGGAAGCAGCGGAGGAGGAGAATCGTCGTGGGCGGGTCGACGGGATGGGTCACGCTAGAGTGACAGGAAGACAGATCGATGAAAGAACAGACACACGAACGTGATGTTCACGGAAGTGGATGGGGAGCCTGAGGTGGGTGAAAAAGTGGGCGAAGGAATTATAGAGATTTATTTCTACAGTGGATAGGCGTGAAATGCAAAGCGATAGAAATAAAACAACTCGTCTGATCAATGTTTAAAGAATGGACTTGATAGATACAATCATGTATAATAAATGAGATAAGGGGACGAAAAAAACACATGCAATCTCAACAAAATCTTTTGTTGAAAATTATTGAATGGGTCGGAATTTAATTATCAGGCGCTAGAATTCCATTTACTTCAATCGAGGTCTACTTGCTATCAGCGAGATAAAGGATAAAGGAATAGCTGTGTAAGTAGAATAGTAGAAATTACAAATGATGCAATTTCTTACTCTTATACTGATTCTTACTTATTCACGTGCATTCGTGTGATGCAATTTTTTTTACATAATATACATTGTTGTTTGCAACTTGAGGATAGATTCACAAAATTTAATTTGTATTTTATAATTTATAATTTTGAGGTCTCGCACATTCAAATGAAAAATAAATGCTGAAATCGAAAAAAATATTCTCATTCCATTTCAGATACCTGAAAGAGAGCAAGCAGAAAAAGAAAGAATAAAGAAAATAGAAAAGTAACGAAAAACAAAGAGGAGGAGTGGAAAAAGGAATTATGAAAATATTGACGTTTACAAAAACATTTTGTACAAACAAAGAATTGTTTTCCCGTCGTGATAAGTTGTCTATAGATTTTCAGATTAGTCTACGAATGGTTTTTCTTTACTTCTGAGATTACATAATTTGTGGTATTATGCGTTTTCAATAATCATCGGTAACCACTGTTTTCCTACTATGGTTCTGCATCAGCAGGAATTGCGGTAGTGGTATCTCGGGTCGCAACGGCCCTTTGCGTGACACATGTCCTCGTCAATACGTAAAAGAGTAGTCACAAAGTTTTACATGTGTATTGAAGAGATGCAGTGAAGCTCACTATAATATTCCCTCGTACTCATTTTATGTGATTTTAATACATTAACAATTTAACACAAAAGGTTTAATATCTGAATTTTTAGAATTGGGAATAATGTTTTAGAAACCAACCAATTGAGAAAAAAACTCCATCTATTTAAACAAATGTGCGGTTGAAACTTTTCTCCTACAAAATTCGTCCCTCAAAGAGCACAGTGTTCTTCAAATGGTTCTAGAAGTTGTTTTGTGCCAATGAGAGAAACCATTCCGTTCCGAGCGTTCGTAAACGATTCGAAAGTCGGAAACTACGTTTGTGTTGTTTTCATTTTTTGAGAGAATGAGGAGGATGTTCGAGCACGCCTGAACACAGCGAGTACAACTAATTATTTAAATTGTTGCAAAACATCGTACTTCAATTGTAGTTTGTACACAGTAATTTCCATTAAATATAAGATTTAACTAACAAAATAGTGTTTAATAAATCACTAACTGTGTTTTTCCCTATCATGTATTTTGATTTGTTACAAATATAATTACCGCTTTAGAGATTTACCTGTTATCATTCTGCCTATATTATTTTGCAGGCTCTCTGTGTGGTAATTAATTCTTACAGTGTTTCTCGCACTTTTATAAACAGCGTACTGCGCAATGTCCGTCAGAGAATTCGAGCTGTAGTCCATTCAATGCCCCAGCAAGCACATACGTTTCAGGATGAATCGAATTCAAGACGCCGTTTCTCCCTGTACACACATTCACAGCAGACAGTGAGTCGAAGATTACCCTAAAACGACATCTTTACGTTGTGTGGTACACATGTTCTACGCCTTATACGTAAATGCCCCTGAGTCGGTTCTTTCAACAGAACTCTGAACTTTTCGTAAAGTTTACTTAGCAATATTGATTTGAATGAAATGTTCTCGTCGTATTTTAGAATACATTTCGTTTCTTACACCATGTTTGGCGCATGTGATTAATGCCTCTCAAGAGAACCTCCTATGCATATAATCATCTGAAGAATCCTCTTTCTTATTTCTGAACCGTGTTAAGAGATGCCTCGCCTACTTGAGCACCTTCGACTTCCATTGACGAAAGACGCTCTGTTTACCAAATGCAAATTTCATTTAAATTATTTTACGAATTTGGGAGAAAATGTAAGCGCGGGAGCTCTGTTGGCCTTTCGCCAGTTTCGTCTTCACTCAGAACTACACGTCTTCAAAAAAAACGTTTTCACGGATTTTGCCCAAGAAATGATCTCATACATGCTTAGGGACTACTTTTAATTGAAATATTATTCTGAAGTTTTCTGTGTCATTATTTACGTAAAATGTTTAACTTTGAGTATTAAAAAAATGTACAAACTAAATGTAACTTTAAATAAATAAACTAAATATAACTGAATTTAATTCATAAACAAACCATATACAAGAGCAGTAAGAAATTTAAAAATGGACATATGTGGCATCGTGTAAATGGTAATATTGTGTAATCATTGTAATTGATTACAGATACCAAAATTTCTTTACATTACAAGCACACATATTATGTATCTTACAAATATGTAAGATACACGTTTAGGTATTAGTAAAATACAGCTATTCTTGTTTCTTAAGTCTATAATTCTTGTTGACTTAGATTGTTCATTTTAGAAAAATTGTCTCGAGAAACAAGATGATCTAACACTGAACGAAATATTTATATTCGGCAATATTTATTTTCAGCTACCGAAAAGAAGTCAGCGAGGAGCGAGAAGAGAAAGCATTCGGATTTCAATGCTATATTATCACCTTTAAAAATACTACCGCTGATCACTAATCTCACGAAAACATTTCGCCAGCCATGTAGTATAACGGAATGCGGAACCTGAAATTCGCCACTGCCAAAATTTAATGAGGGTCAAACATCTCTAGAAGGCAACAAACAAAACTACACTGTCTCCTGTTTTATGTCCCTGCTGACTGAATGTTCTGCTATCCATAAATCTGAGTCCTTTTTTTCGCCGGTGTTCCAGGCTGATAATAACCGAGATATTTTGAGTTATATATTTGAATGTTTTTTTATTCTGATTTCTTGTAAGTTAATGAATAGACGGTTCATTACCCGAAAAGATGAGTTGCTTACCGGAACAGTTATTCAGATCGTTTTTGCTTGACTCGTATTCGGGTAACCGCAACACGGTCGGTAGTTGTTCAGGATTTAATTACGCATACACGATACCCGGCACGGCAGCGAACTTTGTGTACCGGAAGTTTTGGTATGTGAAATGCAGGCTTCCATTTCTCATCCATCTGCAATTAAGCCGTCCTTGATGTTACAAAAAAATCGGAAAAGAGTCGCATTTACTTCAATTAAAATTTGTAGTTTGATCGAATTTTGGTTTAAGAGCACATGTGCGTTAATTTCAAAAAGGAAATTATTATTAATTTCAATACTTTCAAAGAATATACAGTCGTAAAATAATACATAGACATTGTTTCTTGTTCTGTTGCTATTGAATTGTCATTTAAATATTCCTTCAAACATCCAAAAAAGGGTCATTTTATTTATCGTGGTAATTAAAATTTCAATTATAAATAACAGCTTTTTGTATATCTTACGTTGAAAACTAATAGTAAGTGAAATAATTTAATGATAGTGGTACAAAGTGACCATGGATTACTGAAGTTAAAAAATTGCTGAAAAGCTAATAATATTTTCCAAAAAGGAATATCAAATATGATCTAATATTTTTGAATAGATTAGACACCATAACTGCATGGTTTGAGGTTTAAAGAAGAAAATAAAAGATACTAAAGTACCTACCATTGTAACTTCTACTTATTCTAGGGAGACTAGCGAGCAATGGTCGGAATATTAATCAATATTTATCAAAAAATTATGAAATTATAAATGTACAAGCAATACAAATATTCATCAGGCTACACAAAACAAATTTTCGAATAATTGTTTTACTAATTACTACACTCAACAATTGTACCACTCATTTCTCTAAATTTAAAATTTGTTCTCATTCTGGATAATACAGGAAAGACAATGTTTTAAATCTGCAATTAACAACAAACTAGTTCCCCTAATATGTAGGAATATTCTTCATTTAATTAAACGTAATGTCGCCTACATAAAGTTACATGTAGGTTCCACCCGAGGATCTTGTACATGTCCCAATTCGTAGAATTCCACCGATTCGTAGAATCACTTCTGTGCTGCATCGCGCCGCCGCCGACGTCCCGTTCGGCGTGGCCCGTGCTTGCGGCACGTTAGATCCGGCACGTGATGGACGAAGTACACAAAGTGTGGGGGCGGTCCTGAGAGATGGCGTGGTGGCGGCGTGCCGAGGGGCGGCGGGGTGTCGCGGGGGCGAAGAAGGGCGGGGGTGGTGTGGG